>HE670652.1:0-30444 GCA_000313835.2 Heliconius melpomene melpomene | reverse complement strand
ACTTGCAGTGATAAGGCCGCCATTGCACATGTTAATTTAACGTACCTTATTGTTACTTCCTTTTCTTTTTCTTTTTCTTTTCTTTCTTTTTTTTTCTGTGTAAATTTTATATGTATATATTTTCTTTTCATGTGCAATAAAGTATTATTATTATTATTATTATTATTATTATTATTAAGTTCCCTCTACTTACTCTGCTATAAGCGAAATACAACTTAAAACCAAAAAAAAACAAAAAAACATTAATTTAAAAAATAAACAAAAACAATATTATATACAACATAGCATTCACTGAATAGATATTTCGAAGCACATGTCGCCATTCCCACTGCCGCCTAACGAGTTGTCACACAGTTGACAGCAGACGAGGATATCTATCTGTTGCTCTCATCAGTGACGGCGAGTCATTATTTTTATTATCTTATATCAGATTTACATCTCGACAGTCCCCTGTGCACGTCAAATGTTATTATATTTATATAATTTTTTATAATGATGTCAGATCTTTATTTATTAATTTGAATAAATAAAGTTTTATTTTAATTTCCTTGATCTGGTAACAAGGCGAATAGCAGCGTTAAGTTCCGCCACTTGACACGCAATACCTCCAGAATTGGGCGGAAAGTGGAGAACGGAATTGTCTTAATGGGAACGAAGTGCTTTAACAGGTTCCCTGCTAAATGCGGGAGACAGCGTAAAATGAAAAAAAACCACAAAATTAAATTGTAACTTTATATGTTCATTTAAATTTTATTTCTATTTGGGATATTTTTTATTTCTAATATAGCTGTGGTAATTGTATAATTTCATACAAAAAAGTATTATTAGGTAATTATTTTTATTAATTCACATCGATTTATATATAGCAAAAAGAAATAAGTTTATAAACTACACTCGAATCCGTATAACATTTAAAGAACAAACGATATTTTTGTCTTAGCAAAGTTGGCACTTGCGAATACCTAATTTACATTGACACAAAGGCCTGGTGTCACGTGGCCGTTAGAGTTTCCCGTTAGCAAGAAAAGAATATACACGTTTCTCTTTGAAAAATTATTGCAAAAGTTACTACTTGTTTTATTATTTAAAAATTCTTATTAAATGGCCAAACAAAAAAAAGTTTGAGGCTTAATTTTTAATTTCTTTTTCTGGCTAAGCCAAAACCCTGGCGTCGAGTTCCACCACTCAACATACACAATGCTTCGAAAAGTCCGACGGAAAGTGAGGAACGGAGTATCTTAACACACCCCCTGTATACCATGCTGTACGCGGGATAAAGCGTGAAGATAAAATTGTCCATAAACTAAAAAAAGGGTAGTAGCGAGAAACGTGGTAGGGAGTAAACAAAATTCAATCGCGCGCACGCCTCCATGAATCTAACTAAACGTTTCGACAAGCGTATCGGTACATTTGCATTATGTCATCGCTAGCTCATCCGACCAGAAAATTTACAATTAATATAAAAAAATCTGCTTCACGCTGTATCCCGCTCAGAGTCGTGAAGACAGAGGGAACTTAGCATTAAGGCACTCCGTTCCACCAGAGCGAAGAAATGGGAACAATAAATTTAAATAAATATTCAATTTCCTCAAGTGGAGATCGAACCCACAACCAGTGTCTACAGTCACACTGGGCCCCAGCACCACGACTGGCGTCACCATAAATCTGGCTAAACGTTTCGACAGGCGTGTAAGTACATTTGCATGATGTCGTCGCTAGCTCATCCGACCAGAAAACTTACAATTAATATTAAAACATGCACAATAAAACAAAGGCAGGCAGTCGGAAAGTATTCGCGTCACTCCAGCAGTGTTTTTGACGTGGCTATTATATCTCCATACGAAGGAAACGACGTAGTTACGAGGGTGGGAACTGGTTATTTTGTACCCTATTCCGTTGGGCTTGGGGGTGGTTCCAGTTCGTTCCAACGGGTGCAAGATGCTGGAAGTATTCGAATGTATGGCGATAGCAAATGGTGAACAGAGCTATGCAAATGATGAGAGTATTCGGTTATGTTATACAGAATTTAGTGTGGGGTTGTGAATATAAATATATTTAGTGTTAAATCGTCGACTATAATGTTGTATATTAATGAAGTCGATTTAATTCATACGTCTCGTTGCATCTCCATATATTAAGCAGATAGAACTATTAACGTATATATGTAGGTACTAGATTGTTAACATAGTTTATATGGATTTTTTTATAGAAGGTATAAAAAATACTTTTATCCAATTACAAAGTTTAAATTGTAATTCATATACAAAAAATATAGCAGCCAGGAGAAAATCTAATGTTAAAACACTCCGTCTCCTACTTTCCGCCGAATTTTCGAGGCAATGCATGTTGATGTCAGAGCAAAGATTTCCCAATCAATTTATTTATTAACAATTACACGCTAGTACCACTAGGCCACAGCGACCTCAATTATAGTACCTACATATTTATTCTTTGATTTGTATATAAACTACTAATAATTATTATTGTGAAACTTACAAACGCATTTATCTAAAAGTATTTGAATGTAATAGCGTAGTAAGTCGTGCCAGGTCACCTTCCATTCCATCTCCATCTCCATCTCGTAAGTAATCAGGGCGAGTGCAGCATCGGACCCGCGCCGCTCGTGCTCGTATGTAAATGTAGCGGGAGAATTCTAATGAAATTGACGGCCGAAACGAGATTGTTTCCACTGGCTTTCAACGTGGACGAAGGGGGTTTTATGGATTTTAAATGGACACCACCCATATATAAAATTTATTCGATTTTGCATGTAGATTGTCGGGCGTATTATTTAATTAATATAATATTTATTATTTAATAAAATAAGCTTCATGCTGCATCCCGCACATGGTAGGCAAAAAGGCTAGTGTTGAGACAGTACGTTCCCCATTTTCCGTCGATTTTTTTTAAATATATTGCGTGTTGAGTATTTCAACTAAACACCGGGCTACTGCTTTGGTGCCAAAACGAAAAAATTAAAATATTAAAAAATAATAATTCATTCTAAAGCTCTCAACCGTCCAGTTACAGTCACGACGACCTCTATGATTATGTATGGTACAGTATTAATAAATAATATAATACACAAAATAAAAACAATATTAAAAATCTTTAACTATTCCCAAAATAAATTAAATCTGGCCAAAATACAATAAAATAGATTGTGCTGAAAAACTAAGAAAAACCCTGAAAAGCTGTAACAAAATAATCAATTTTCCTAATACAATAGCTATTTAGCGGAAATTAGGTATAATTGGTCGTCCGTATTGCCCCTGCCGCTACCGCTACCGACGTAGAGGCAAATCCGATTTGAGCTGATGGATACTGGTATTGATTAACGCTGTTAAGAATTATGCATTTATTGTACTTTTGTTATTTGAATGTTACTTTTAATTTATTTAATACTAAATTAAATATAAAATTAAATTATTTATTGATATCGTATTTTTAATTTGCCTTTTTTGATACAACCACAACAAAAACCACACATAGTCTTTTTATTAAAACGATATTATGGTCCTTATGGTCGAGGCCAGTCGTGGCGCAGAAATACAAGCGTAAACACGACAGGATGTGGATTTGATTTCCTCTCAAAAAAATTAAACATTTAATATTTTCATTTCCCCGCTTTGGTACTGCGCGGCGTTAAGTTCCGCCACCCAACACGCCATGCTTCTAGAATCCGGCGGAAAGTGGGGAACGGAAGAGTTTTAATGGGTATAGAGTGGGTTTCCAGGTCCCCTCTTGTCTACCCTGCTATGTGTGTATTTCTTCTTTTATAGTCATTTATGGCTATTAGAGAGCCAGTAACAAATTACTTAAAATATTTGTCTGTTTTTATGATGTAAATACCCAAAATACTCAAAGAACGATAAAGACTTCCCAAATGATTCCATCATAAAATTTGTAGTAAGTAATTTACACAAAACATATTACGCAATTAGGCATTAAACACGTACCCTCCGTTTAATTTTTTCCTTTTTTACGCGGAGAAATTTATTTTCATAACTGATAATAAATGTCAAGTCATTTTAGTAATAAAGTAAGTAGGGCTGGGAGTCGCTCACCCTTCTATGTCGCCTCGACGATTTGCCGGCTTGAATTATTAAGAGAATTTATTAATAAACTCTACGTTTTTTATATTTAATATTTAAATTCACTAATATTATACTTTGTATTAGATTAGAATGAAAATAAATAAAAATAAACAATTGCTAATAATAAAATTATCAAAAGATATTATGTTAATTAATTTTGATTTGCTTTGGAACCAGAACGAAGAAATAAAAATATAAATAAATAATAATTATTAATAAATTCCCCCAACTGGAGATTGAAACCACAACCATCACATTAGTCACAGGCTTGTGTCATTGCGCCATACGGCCTCTCATCTGCAAAATTAAAATGAAAATAATTTTGATTACTCATATACTCGTACCTATTATTTTTTAAAAATTCTACTTAGATTTGAATCTATTACCATTATTTTTAACACATCCATGCCTTGTGGTACCTCGGTCGGTTGTGTTATTGTACAATATAATATTAAAATTACCTATATATAAAAAGTAAAAAAGTCTTTGTAATTTAAATTTTTACTGACGTCAAAAACAAGGCGGCTAGTTAATAGTGTTGTCAATCAAATGAAATCGCGTTTGTAAATTTTAAATTTACAAAATAAATAATATTTTTTGTATATTTTCATAAAGCTTTGTCCGAAAAATTTAAAGGCTTTAAAGTTTCATTTATTTTATTTTTGGAAATTTTAAGAATAACTGGAATTTCATAAATTTAATATAAATAAATTTAAATTATCAATATTTTTTCAGCTTCAAGTTGTATTCCGCATATAGTAAGGTAGGGAAAATAGTGCTTAGTGTTAAGATACTCCACTCCGCACTTTCTGCCGAGTCCTTTTTTTGAGTGGCGTAACTCAACATCGCGGGTATGACTATAATACGACGGTCTTGGGTTCGATCCCCACTCAGGGAAATTAACTATTATATTTATTCATATTTTGGCACCTAGGCAAAAAACTTGACGTTTTGTTCTGCCACTTAACTGCCACCTTGAAAAAATGCGGCGGAAAGCTATATGCGAATAAAAGCGTGAAGTTTATATATATGTAAATATTTGAGTTTCTTTGTATTTCTCGAAATGATTTTTTTCATTTCTATCCCGTGGTCAATATCAGAGCTTTCGTGACCACTCCATGTTCGTAGGGTTTAACGCGTTGTAAATCAGGTCGTAAACAATACAGTGTTGCTCCCAGTGTTTCGGCCTTCCGCCTTCGCACCTATTACATTCTTGCCTTTGGTTTTAAATTAATAAAACCTTAAAAGTAAGCAACAATAAAATTGTAGCATTGTATTTTATATACTCAGAACTTTTATAGTGTTTGTAGGTTTTGTATGTTCTCTATATTTGAGAAATACTTAATTTAGAGACTGTAAGAAATATTGCGAACGTCGTGGCGCAGCGGTAAAAGGCGTGACTACAACGCGACCGTGGTGGGTTCGATTCCCATTCGAGGAAGTGAAATATTCATTTATCTTTAAATTTCTACTTCTTCGCTCTGGTGGCGACGCAAAGCGCGGCGTTGATTTCTGCCACTCAACACGCAATGCCTCCAGAATTCGGCAGAAAGTGGGGAACGGAGTGTTTTAACACTAGGTTCCCTCTGCCTATCCTGATCTGTGCGGGATACAGCGTGAAGCTGATTTAATTTATTTCAATATTTTTTAATTTCAGTAACAGATCATAACGCCGCCTCGACACAAGGGCAAGAAATGAAAATATTAAATATTTCGTTTTCTCGAGTGGGAATCGAACCCACTTCCGCTACCGTTGGAATGAATTAAATTTCATAAATGATTTTACTTTAAATAGATAAATGTAATGTCTAATAGACAGTTGTTATTAGTAAATGCTTGTTGAGCCTCATTCACTTAAGTCCAAAATCTTCGATCTAAGACAAGGATTAGACGGTTCTTGAATTTAGTGGAAATTAATACATATTTAATGAGGTTAGATATGGCGCAGGGGCACAAGCGTGCGACTGTAGACGCGACGGGTTCTGGGTTCGATTCCCACTTGAGGAAATAAAATAATATTCAAATCTTTTCGCTCTTGTGTTGTGGCAAACAAAAAATGACGTAGATTTTCAATCAATACACAATGCTTCCAGAATTCGATGGAAAATAGGGACCGGAGTGTCTCAACACAAGGCTTTCTGCCCACCCTGGCACATACGGGTTACAATGGAAACCTGAAAAAAAATAATTTCTCTAAAAAATAAATAATGAATATTAACTATTTAAAAATATTATATCTATTTTAGCGGGATTCGAATTTCGCTTTAAAGTTGAAATATGGTCTAAACAATATTTTAATAAATAAGCTTTTCACAGTCAAACAATGAAAAGCCTCTGGCATGGAACAAACTCTACATTATTATAAAGCTGTTTGTTATATATAAGAGAATTTTTCATTATTATTATTATACTGACAGTATTAAATATAATATTATTTTACAATGAATTGCGCGGTGTTAAGTTCCAACACTCAACACGCAATGCCTCGAAAATTCGACGGAAAATGAGGAATATTCGACGGAAATACACTATGTTCCCCTATGTTCCCATTGACTACGGCACGAAGCTAAAAAAAATCAGAATGTTCTTTTGCTATATTGAGAATTAGAGAAGAAAAATAAATTACCTAATATAAATAAATGTTGAAACATTAACTGACGGTGTAAGGTCAAATTTTCTAATAATAATTTGCTTACTGCCAGCAGTGGTAGTGGGTTCTAATTGTCATTAGAAATGATAAAACCTTTAATATAAATATTAATATACGACAAAATTATATAGATTATATCATGTCAATGCGATTATGTTAATAATTATTATTAAAATATAATAATTTTAAAGGAAATATACTTTTGCAGTATACAAAAACATTTTTCATAGTCCTAAATAATACTATTATTATTTATTATATAACAATTTTAATGAGTAACAAAGGGTACTTCCGGTCTCTTTAATAGATGTTTTTAAAGGCAGCTCGATTTATAGCACAGCCTTTGGCCTGTCCAAATCGGGGAGGCCTAACAGTTTTTTTGTGTAGGTGTAAATCTTAATGCCAGTTTATTGCTTGAATCGCGTCACATGTTAAGGGATGTGGCGGGTTAAGGGATGATTAAATTAATAAGAAAATGATTTGTAAGAAGAATATTAAGTAAAATCGTTCAAAAGTCCAACCACTGATGTAAGTTATGCTTTGAATTTTAAAAAAATGTTAAAATATTTGTTTTGTTTGTTTTAGATTCACGCTGTATCCCGCATGTGTCTAATTCTGGAGGCATTGCGTGTTAAGTGGCGGAACTCAACTCTGTATTTTGCCTCGACACTAGAACGAAGTAATGAGAATATTTAATATTTCATTTCCTCGAATGGGAATTGAAACCACAATCTGTCCCTTTTAAAGGCACACGGCATCATGGTATGCTGATATCTTTACAAAAGGTACTAAATGTTGTTTAAAATATAATGTCTATGTCTTCGCCGTAGTTGTAATAAAAAAAACGATAAATATTTAAATGTTCATATAAGAAATAATAGAAAAATATTTGAGCTACTGGTATGACCGCTATGAGTAAAAAAAACAATGCTTTAAATAGATCGTGAAATTTTAATTCCGTTACGGGCAAGATTTTTGACGATATAATTTAATATAGCCTCTATATTCACATATAATGTTATAATTAGGTTATATTTAATTATTTTATTATTAATAATATGCCATAATCTACAGTAAAAGATTTAATTTAATCTTAATAAATACCATTTTTAATTTAAAAAGGTATTATTATAGACGAGGCCCGTAGTGGCACAGGTTGTGAGTTCGATTCTCATTCGGGGAAATGAAATATTTAGTATTTTCTTTGTCTTCGCTCTGGTGTCGACGCTAAACGCGGCGTTTAGCTCCGCCTATCAACACGAAATGCTTCTAGAAATCGCCAAAAAATGGGGAACGGAGTGTTTTAACATTAGATTCCCTCAGCCTACCCTGCGTGAAACTAAAAAAACATTGAAAATTTAAAATATAAACAATAATTCGTCCACGCATTTCAAATTCAATATGGCTGTTGTTATCACTTCAATTTTATTTATTGCAATAATATTTCAGTGCATAGCGTGTCGAAACAATTTTAAAAGGTAGTTTTATTATGAATTCACAGAAAATAATATTTTTATTGTTTACCATATGCATTTCACTGAGTTATACAAAAAAAGGTAAATATTTTTTTTCAGCTTCACCCTGTATCCCGTAAGCTAAGGCAAGCAGATTAGTGTTAAGGCACTCCGTTCCCCACTTTCCGCCGAATTTTGGAGTCGTTGCGTGACGAGTGGCAGATTTGTCCCTGCGCCACGACTGGCCCAACTGTTTTTGTTAATAATTTTTAAATTTGATGCTTTGTATTTATCAAAATTTGCTAATTTATTATATTAGTTAACTGAAAACTAAATTTCAAACCAAACATTTATAAATTATACAGGTGGAAGCGTCTGAGCTCTTTTTATGGGAGCAGCATATAGTAAAATATTTAAAATCCATACCTAAAAAAAAATATCAAGATTAGCCAACAGTTTAGACGTAGTATTTTTTTTTCATTACACCATTTTTATACATACTGTATTACACTACATACTTTACACCTTGTATATTTTTTAATACTTACAGCTCACGAAAAAGATGATATACAACCTTGGTAAGTTTGGTTTACATTTTTTAACATATTTTATTTACAAAATGAAAATTTACCTGATACACGAACTTTTTTGTAAAGATTTACTTAGAGTTCAAATATTATAACAGGAAGCCGTTGGCAAAGTTTGATGAAAAAACTTCAAAAGGTCCAAAAATTCTTCGACAGCACAAACAGAAATCGTAAGTTAACAGTACTTTAATAATAATATTTTATAAATTATTATTTTTTGTTTATTTATTTATAGATGAAATTTTAATTTTATTTGAAATAATATTAAAATTGGATAAATCTAATAATTTAAAATTTATAGCTCACCACGCATAACTAAAATGTATATGTTGCAAGGAGATTTAAGAAAGTAAGTTGCTTTTTATTTTTTTTAGCTGCTTCTACGTTTATAATTTATTTTATATTTTATCTTCGCCTCAAAATAGGGCAAAATTTAGTATTAAAGCCGCTAATTCAAATAAGGTATCAGATAGGCTAGAAAGGGCTATGCTTGAATTTGGAAAAAAGCTCGAAACCTCAATTTTTGGTTTCCTACAAGGCTATTAGTTTTTTTAGAATTTAACCAAAAATTTTTATATAGTTTTCAGATTTTTCCTGTAGATGATGATAAAAGATTTTGATTTATAATGTCGAAATACGCATTTTTGCGATTTAAACGGCCATATCTTTTTCGATTTTTATCAGGAAATCATGGGGCCGTAGAATTGAGTTGAGGTTTATATTTCAACTTGATATCTCCAAGCGTTTCTGAGATAAAGGCTCTTAACAGACAGACAGCCTAACTCGCACTTGTCCGGTTTTTTAGTTTTCTCCTAATTTCCGATACATTGTGAGTTGAGTGCCGGCCTTTGTCATCCTTATCAGAGCGAGAAAATGAAAATTACTTACTTATCCAAGGGGATATCGAACCCATAACCATCGCGTTCACACGACAGCATATAATTTATATTTGCTAAATATAATGGTTAAACACAATCTATTCTTTCCAGTCCAGGTGATGATGTCGAAGCATTGGCTGAAGAAGAAAGCATACGTCTGAGTCCGTACAGCGTAAGTTTCACATGTGATTAAATAATTTTCATTATAATCAAAGAAATATTCTGTATTTAAATTGACTTATACAAGCATTTTTATTTCTGGAAAGAACTCATGTCACATGTAACATGTACCTACAGTTCAATAGAATGCTATAAATGAACTAACATTTTTTTCTGACAGTTTTACCAACTTTACCATAATTTCGAGATTAGGTGTAGAAAAAAGCCATATCATTTTACCGCTTTTCCAAAAATTATGGTTTACCTATCAAGTTTTTTATAATTATAACTATCAAATTAAGAATTATTGCAAAATTATATAAAAATTCTAATTTACAGATAAAACAGCAACTTATGCGTTTGACAAAAAAGATACGAAACTCGAACGTAACTACAGAAGTAATAGGGCGAACTGTTGAATATAACGATATAGTATTACTGAAAATAACAGAAAAACAAATGAACACATCAGTTTCGCTTCGCCTTAGGGCTGGTGAGAGCAAATACGATTTAGACGTCAACGAAAAGAAAATAATATTTATAGTGCATGGTCTCAATGTTATGGGTGCACGAGATCTTCAGTGTTTCTATGATGAGAAGGATTTTTTAGCTCTACTAACGATGTATACGAAGAATTTACATTTGTTTGATATATATTTAATACCTATGGCGAACCCTGATGGATTTGCGCATAGTTATGTGCGTATATAGGCTTATTTTTTAATTTAATCGGACGAAGCAGGCTAGGTTCGATTCCCATTCGGGGGAATGAAATATTTTGTATTTTCATTATTTAGTTAAGTGTCTTAACTCTCTGCCTATACTGCTATGTGCAGAATACAGTGGGAAATTATTTATTAGTTATTTTAGTATTTGTAGAAGATATCAATTTTACTAAGCGCTTAACTAATATAAATTAATTGCTTTTTAAAACTATAGCTAACTATACAATTTTAGATAGATAAGCTATGGAATAAAAACGTCGCCTTACAAGGTGCATGCCCGGGAGTTGCATTGGACCGCAACTTTGATGTAGCGTGGAATAATAATCATAGCATAAACTCCTGTCACCAGGAGTATCCAGGACCAGTTCCGTTTTCTGAAGCCGAAACGACAGCCATTCGTGACATTTTTCATAAATATTCCCATAAAATTATTGCTTATTTCAATGTTCACGCAGGGACGTACTCTGCAGATACTTTTAAGGTAAAAAAAAAATATAAAATCAATTTTAAATTTATTATGATATATGTAACATAATTAAAATATAATATTTTAGAACTTGCTAAAACATTTTTCTAGATATCTAAATTGTCTTATAAAGGAGTAATATAGATAAAATCCAATTACACGTTACATTATTATTGTCATTGTAAATTCAATGGTCACCAAAAAAAAAGTAAGACATGTTCTTATTCCTTCTCCTAATTTTATAATTTTTGTAACATAGAATTACTTATTTTGGCATAGTAAGGATGCATTTGATTATGCGCATATATTCCAAATTAACCTTAAGAAAAAAAACTATTCAATACTTGAAAAACTGGTAAATTACCAATACGGTAGAAAATATTAAAAACTATAAGAGAAAAAAAACTTTTGTACTACTGTAACAGATTTTACTAGCAATACAAAAGCTTTGTACTAATTACTAAAATATTTCTATTAATATTATTTTATTTTGTCTGAAATTTCTGAAGCTATTTTGAACAGCACTATATCTCATTGAAACTTTCATCTCATAATGCAGGGAGATGCCGTATTATACCCAAAAGGCTATACAGATTCTGGATTGGACGACGATAAATATATAGATTTAAAAGGAGAAATTGACGAATCGATAAGGAACGCTAGCTTCCGAATACTCTCCGTTAATGTGGACACTTTGTACAATTGGTACGGGAAGGTTGGGGGGTCGAGTGTGGATTATGCTTCTAGTGTAAGAATCGAATAAATATATTACATCACTTAGAAAAGTAGAAAAAACTTAGTGTTCAAGCACTCCGTTCCCCACATCCACCGAATGTTTGGGGCATTTGCCTTGTTACCGGAGCAAAGTAATGAAAATAAGAGACACTTAATAAAATATACGTATATTTCAGCATGTTTAAAATATTTTTAGGTGTATGGTATACCATTTGCTTTAGAATTAGTTATGCAATTGTACGCGGAACCTGAAGACGCAGCGCCTGTGAACTCATCAGAAACCTATGCATGGAATGCCCTTCAGGAAATATGGGGTAGAGTTCTTGGTGTTCTTTTTGAATATATTTGGAAAACTTTATATGTTAACGAAGTTTAATGACTGTTTTACTATAAATTTTACATAAGCAAATAAAAGTGTTACTTGTAGTTAATTAATTGTATTAAAACAAAACCGCAATGTTGGGTTCCGCCTTAGGTCCAGGTTCCTTCTTCCTACCTTGGTAAAAAAATATTTCATATAATTGAAGAAAAGGCCAGATGATTTACCTTTATATTGACAGACGTAAAGAGTTGATAGAAAACAAGTTTTTTAACATATTTAGCATATATTACTCAAACACTTTCACTCACCGGGGTCATGCGGTACGATCTACAATGTCATCATTTTGTTTCCGTTATTTATTATCCATCTATTTATTATATATATACATTACTCCTTTTTATTGTATTAGGTGAACGTTGTCAATATAGAAACCTTCAATGTAAAATAAAATATATTCAATTGATTCTCTCACTTTAGTTATAAGTAGGTTAGAAGTATTTTTGTTTGTGTATGTGGTCGTGCATACAAAGCAAGTAGAGAGAGAATAAAGAAAGTGAACGTTTAAAAGTATATAATAGCATATTTATATCCTGGTCACATTATAAATTGGGCCATTTTAGAAATTTATTAGAAAAAAAAGTATTAGAAAAAAGTGCACGATCTCATGGTCTTTATTTTATTATATTGAACGGAATTTTAAAAGATAAATTCAGTTAAAAGTTTTAAATAATAATTAACCTTGCTGTTGAGGTCGTCATGGCGAAGGGGTATAAGCATGTGACAGTAAACGCGAGTTCCATCGACGCGAGTTCGAACCCCACTCGGAGAAGATATTATAATATTTTAATTTCCTCGCTCTGGTGACATCGCAAAACGCAGCGTTGAGTTCCTCCACTCAACACACAATGCATTGAGATTTTATTGGAAATTGGGGAACGGAATTGGGATATGGTCCTAAAAAAAATTGAAGTATAACAATATTTTGGTAATTAGAGTTCCGTATTTAAAAAGACAAAACGGAAGCCTTATAGAATCACAAGTTTGTCTGTCTGTCCGTCTGTCAATACCATTTATCTTGGGATCGCGGGAAGCATCAAGCCTCAAAAAATAAATTAAGTTTCTAAGTCAATATAACCAAAAGATACGATACGCATTTATGTATTGATTTTGCTGCATTCTGTATGAAAACTTACAATACCTACTAAAAAAGGAAAAGTGAAAATAGAATTGCAAAGAAAATGAAAATAAAATAATAATAATTATTTCATAAAAAAATTAATAACAAGCTTATATTTGCAGTTATTACATTACATATAAAATGGGTGCATAATATGTACCCATATGGAAGTTGTACTTCCGTAAATTGGTACGGAAGCCTCGGTGGGCGAGTCCAATTCGCACTTAAAAGTTTTTTTAATTAAAAATTAGCCTTAATAGATGCGTGACGATGTAAATTTTGAGGCGTGAAATGCCTTATTTTCTTGTTCTTACGACTGACAATAATTCATATTTATTAGACATTTTTTCCCTATGTTGTCTTCCACACAGCAGGGTAGGCAGAGGGAACCTAGTGTAACCTAGACATTCCGTACATTTTTAATACGGTCACTATTTTAAAATCAAATTTTTAATCATTTTGTTAATAACATTTAATTATAACGTTATACTGATTGTGCAACACTTATAATTAACTTACGAACATTCTGCTAACTTTAAACGTTTATTTTTATTTTAGCTTCACGATGTATGTATATATCATCAAAAAAAAATATTATATTTTTTTCAGCTTCATTCCTTATCCCGCTGCAGTCAGAGAGAATTTAGTGACAGGACTCTGTTCCCCAGTTTCGACTCATAAACTACCCTAACTCGAAACGCCCTTTGTATTACCAACTCCCCGTTGAAAATAAATAATTCCACTAAGTCAAAATTGAATCTACAACCATCACGTTTACCCCACTATGCCACGAAGACCTCAAATTACTCATACAGTATATTCGAGTAGGAAGTACCACGACATCGATGATATTTCAATCAGTGTCACTCTAGTTCATTAAACTCAAACGCTTTTCTTGTACCGTAACCGATTGGACCATTGAGATTGTACAGTGTGGCTAAGTAATTATTAATGGATATTTATTTTATTTTTTAATTTATTAATTTTAAATTAGCTATTAGCTGCGGTCGTAATGTAATGATGGGCGTGTAGAGTCAAATATTATCTATTTATATTTCTTCGCTCTGGTGTCGAGGCAAAGCGAGGCTGAAATCCGCGATTCAATACGCAATTCTACCAGAATTCGGCGGAAAGTGGGGAACAGAGTGTCATAACACTAGGTTCTCTCTGCCTATCCTGCTGTGAACGGAACACAGCGTGAAGCTGCTCTATTCATTTTATGTTTAGTATAAGTAGGTGCCACGTAATTTGATAAATTATTTTTAAAATCAAGAAAAAAGGCAATAAAACTGCACGCATGTGACTTTAATCAATAATTAATTTATATTTTATAGCGTTAGCAATTAACCAGAATAACGTTATTAAGTATTACCTATTGTTTTTATTAAAAAGAGATTAAAAAACAATTAAATCAGTTCACGCTGTATCCCGCATACAGCGGTGTAGGCAGAGGGAACCTAATGTTATGATGATGATTAAAAAAAAATGATATTTTAATTAAAAACAGGGCATCGAACGAATAATTGAAAAAATCGAACATGATAATAAAAAACTGTATTAATAAAGGGTTATAACTGTTAATATTATAAGGGCAAAGACTTTTAAGATATTGCTCTTAGGGTATACCCACTTTGTTTGGATATTTCTTGATTTAGGATCTTGGTCTCGATCGAAGTCTGCGCAGGCGACCAGTGCGACCAGTGCGCGACGGTACGGAGGCTCGCATGCACGGATGCGCGTGGTCAATTTAAATTATTTCTTTAATTAGTGTTAAATTTGAAATTTAAAACAATTTTAAATATTTTCTTACTTAAATTTGTTATATTAAGGCAAATACAAGTTAATATGGCAGCTTGGATTATATTTATTATTGGTAAGTTTTTATGAAAATTAAATAAAAATATATCTATTGGTTTTCATATTTTTTAAAAGCTATTATTTAAAAGAAAGTATTTAAATTATTGTGTTCATTTATAGAGTCAATTCCTTTAGTAAATTTACTTGCTCTCGTTACCCGTTGACATTTCTCCGCTAACAATAAAATACTTTCTCTGATACATTTATAAGCAATATTTGAGGTTACACAAACTTACTTTTAAGATATCATTGTAAGAATGTTAAATTCTACATTATGTTATTCCAATAGATGATATCTTTATGTTTATAATAATCGCTTAATTAATCGCTCTCAATTTTAATTGCGTGGACTTTAAGATGAAAAATTTAAAATGTCAGTTTTTCCTATTTCCATAAAAAATGATTGAAAATCCTGTCAGTCAATATGTAGAAGAGTTTATTATATAATCAAATAATTAACTTCATAGTTAAAGTTATATACGAAAGAATGTGTCAGAAAATTATAATAATTTGGATTTTCCTTGTTCATATGAACCATTGAATACGTAAGACTTTCACGCATTAAAAAACGTCTTCACTTTCCTCATAGAGTAGGTAAAACTAACTTCGCTGCTAGTTTTTTGTTGCTACCATAAATATATTTTAAATATTTTCCTAGACTATTCATTTTTTTAATGACTTAACTTTACGCGTCTTCCGCGTCTTGTTAGATAAAAACACTACATTTTTTTATAAGTTTGGTACTTTAAAAAAAATAATCATAATTATAATTATTTGTCAAATTATGAACGATTTTAGTCTAAAACTACGAGTGAAATGAAGATAAAGTGGCATAGTTGCTACCAATTTTAAAGTTATGTGAACACGCACACACACAAACACACACAAACACACACACACACTCACGCACATACACACACGCGCACACCCATGAACGGATACCTTAATTCTATTCTTATTATTTTTCTTTTTTGTGAGAGTCTGTTTGTCCGTGATCCAAGGTGTAACTGAAAAACAGCGATGCTTGAGAGTAAAAACTCAAGCATCATTTAGCTGAGTTATAACTTTTGCCATAATGTTCTTTTGTTAAATTGTTAATTTGTTTGTTAAATGTGTATATGTTGTTTATGGCAATAAATGTTTTTATTATTATTATTATTATTATAAATATATATTTCTTGAGTAAATATTATTTCCTCCTCTCCTGACCTACTTTGATAGAACCAGTTTAATTTTACACTTTGAGCGGCAAAAACATATTTATTTGGTTTTAATTTAAATTAAGTATTTTTTGCTGCAAGAGCAGTTTTTTCAAGTAGGTAACTATTATCAATAATTTAGCTTGCGGTATTTCAATATGCAACATTCATATCATAAAAATATTTTTACATGTTATAGATGGCTTTGGACATTTTTAACATAACAGAATGGTACTTCATAATTTATTCATGTTTGAAATGTTATCTTTTATAACAAATATAGGCCTTGATAATTAATATAAGTAATATTTTTGTAAGATCATTTATAAGATATTTATAGAACAATATTACAATTTTTTTTTTTTCTTATTATCAAATCTTTTCTTAGCTAACACACTAATTGGATTAGGTCGGCGGGTAATTCTTTAAAAAAACAAGAGACTGCTATTTTTTTAGCTTTCTGAGATCACTTTAGTTTAGATAAAGTTATTATATGATATACTAAATTGCAAGATATTTCAAAGTGCTAAACCGTATTTATAATTGTATATAATTAAGTATGTATGTCAATTATAAATAGAGATTGAGGATGTCGTGGAGCAGGCAGACTTGTGGGATCGATGCCCACTCAGAGGAATGATAATTATTAATTAACATGTTAATTTCTTCGCTCTGGTATCAAGGGAAAAGTCAACAAGCAATACCTCGAAAATTCCACGGACAGTGGAGAACGGAGTATTTTAACACTAAATTTCCCTCTGCTCTCCCTGCTATATACACTGTGAAGCTGAAAAAAAAAGACTTAATTATAATAAGCCTACGTGAATGAACGTAACAACGTAAAAATGAAAATTCCTACAGTTCGGTAGCCATAATTTAATATAAGCGGACGTCAAAGCGCTGACGCAGTAGAAATGCTACAGATAATTAAGAATTTAATATAGAATTTCCAAACACAACTCCGATCAAATAAAATAGAGAGAGTGATATTTAATGAAAAGACCGACACGGCTTCCTTCCACAGAGAGTTGCAGTTAATTTAAATCGAAAAATTCCGTTTATATTAAATTAAACGATCGAGGATTGGGCGATCAAAAGAACGGTACTAATGACATCAATTGCCCCGGAATTGGTCCACGGTGGAAGCCGGATCGAATCCTGTACTGCTCAATTATCTGAAGCCAAAGAAACACGATAAATGTCGCCGCAAATTAAAGTATCGTCCTACTTTCACGCAAACGCCGTTGCGGGTTCCATTGTTCACGCCGGGTTTTAAAAGCCAATTCTAATTCTGTTGATTCATTCAATTAAACGATTTAATAGTTTATTTTAAGCATATGAGGCTTTCTCTGATTGGGTTTGAATAAAGTTTTTTTTTTGGTGATTTTCTATGTATGGAAGATTTGAAAATTTAGTTATAGTTTATATTAGAAAATATATACCTTTCATGTCAGTAGTACGCGTAATGGAATTTTTTATCATTAGCTCACAAAGAGTTCTATAATGTTCCATTTAAAAAATGATATTTTTTTATGAATTCATTAATAATTATTAATTTAATGCTATTGTTTTGTCATAAGAAAATAACTGTATATTTACTTAATTATTAATATATTTACATGTGAATATTGCATCAGTATTAACATACACTCAATAGAATTATTATACTGTTTTCGTTATATAGAAATATAATATAATAAGTATAATTCAAATAATAGTTGTTATTGTTATATAGAAATATTTCTCGTAGGTACGACAACATAATAATATATAGAAATTCTAATAAATAGTGTTTTGTCACCTTGAAGCCACAAAAGAGTGATTGTGTTATTTATATATAAGTTACATATAATTGTATATACATTGTTTTCGTATACTTGTCAATACTTGTAGATTCAGTCTGTCATATTATTATTTATCTACCCACTTTTATATTTTTCTAATTTTAAATATTTCTTATTTGTATGTCAGTCTAGTATGTGGACGTACAAATAAAGCTTTGTTCTAAATTATACATTTATTCTGAACTCCTTTATAAATCGCGACGAATGAAGCTGCGAAATACTCGTATAATGTGGGAAATTGAATGAAAATTTCGTAAATAGATTGTTATTCTGATTCCAATAACTAAGTTAACATTTATTAAATATTTCATTGGAAGGAACTAAACTCCTAGCCTATATACTACATATATATTTACTGCATACAACTAAAACGTGCTTGCTATGACAGCGTTAAAAGAATAGCATAATATGTAGAAGAACAAATATGCGTTACTAGTCAATGTTAATATTTAACTTTTATCAAAATAGTGTAAAAGCAAAAGTACCTTTTATAATATAGTAGAGTACATCGTTATTGCGGACTATTTCAAAAATATAAGAAAAGGAGGTGAAATTCCCGAAAATAACTTTTCCTATAAATATTTGGTACATTTTTAGGATAATTAATTGAGGATTAAAGTGTGGGTGTCGACTAATAAAAATATTATGGAATTTACTGTATTTTTCAGGTTTGTCGAGTTTCTGGCGAGTAGGATGCGAAAAAGAAAATATTAACTATGACGAGTACGTATTATAAGTAATTTTAATTAATTTAAATATTTAAGAAGCGGACTACATTTGCGGGTGTCGTGGTGCAGGTTCGATTCCCACTCGGAGGAATTATTATTTATTAATATTTTCATTTCTTCCCTGGTACAAGTGTAAATAGAGCGGCGTTGACTTCCACTACGCAACACAATGTCTTAAAAAATCGGCGTAAAACTGGTTACGAAGTGTCTTAACACTAGGTTCCCTCTGTCTACCCCGTTATATGTAGGATACAGCGTGAACGTAAAAAAAAGGTCTACATTTGCAAATATTTTAAATATGTACCACTAAATTTGTGATATTTATTTTTAGGTATACCCTAATAAAGCTATACCCCATAAACAGTCAGCAAATTGAAGCCCTATCAGAACTAGGAACACCAAATCATCATTTAGACATCTTAAAAATCAGTCGAAGTTTTAATGACAGCACCGACGTCCTGGTGCCGCCCAGTGACGTGGATTTCGTCAAAAAATTTATTGTCAAACACAGTCTAGAGTATGACGTTAAAAGTAATTATGGAAAGTGAGTTTATTTTGTAAATATTTTTATTTTTTTTATACAAGCTATGCATTTTTGTAGAGAAGCAGAGTTACTAGTAACTTTATTTTTCACTTATATATAAGGGGTATCCCTTTGATTTATATTTTTTTAGATATGCATATAACTTTTTTTTTCCGATAACAATATAAATTGACTATAATGATACATTTATTTGATTTATTTTATGGAAATTATTTTTTAATTGTATGGGAATTGATTATCGTAAAGCTTTGATATGTTTTAATTTTATGTAATATTGTACTAATAAACATATATTTAGTTATATAATTTAGAAAATTCGGCTACGCGTTCTGCCAGTTCACAAGCAATGTTCTGAAAATTTGGTGAAAAAGTGGGAAACAGAATGTTTTAGCTTTAGGTTCCCTTTACCACCCTGCAATTTGCGAGATCCGACGCGAAGCTCAAAAAATCTGTATATTCACAATTATAGTTTTATATATAGCGTTAACAAATATGCACACGTGCTTTTGCTTAATTAAGCTCATAATTCCCATAATGATGACGTTTGAAACATAAATTAATAATATTGCTGATTTCAATAGAATAGTGGAGATTAAATAAATTAAACTTATTAGTAAAATATATTATAATGCAAAGGAACGCCTATGGATTTATTAATATTCATGTCGGATTCAAATAACAATTTACCTAAATTATACTTAATTTAGGCTTATTAAGGCCTATTCAAATCGTAATAGGGTTCAACTTCAAATAAATCAGACAGTTTGATTTAGTTTTAGTACAAATTCGTAACAAATTTTATTTTCATGATTTTTAGAATATTTGAGAAACTCCAAAGGACACCAAAAAGAAGACTTCTTCGAGGATTTAGTATTTATGAATATCATTCATTTCAGGAAGTAAGTATTTATTTTGTAAACTTTAAATATGTTCATTATATATGTTAACTCTTTAGTGAATGACGAGAAAAATTAAATTCTTATTATATTTAACATATATTTCTTTTTCAAATAGATACAAGAATATATAGACAGTGCGGCCAAAAGAAATTCCGACATAGTAAAATTGCAGAATTTAGGCACAAGCTACCAAGGGAGGAGAATGAAACTTGTGAAGATATCATCAGACCATAATGCTGGAAATCCTATTATATTTATAGATGCAGGTGAGCTATTTTACTTGGTGTTTTCTAGGATTTCAGGTAAAATTGTATAACTTAGATAAAATTTTATTAAATACTGTGTATCCCGTTCTCACGTTAGTCTTATGTTTAAATCCTATACGTTCAACGTATTTTCATGTTAATCAATGTGAAAATTTTATATGTGTTAATGTTAAAACAATCCGTTCCTTCCAAATCTCCGAGACATTACGCGTTAAATGGCGGTACTTAACGCCGCGCTCTGCCTTAATACTAGAGCGCAGAAAAGAAAATATTATTAAATTATCACTTATTTCCCTAAGTGACGATCGAACCCACGACGACGACAAGCTTAGTAGATTCCTGTTAGGATCGCATATAACAATATATCATTAATTTCTGAGATTTTCTCAAGAAAACAGGAATTACAAGACAATGAACACTTATATAAATTTTTCCGGCTTTTCCCGCTTCCATAACAAATATGTAGCTAAGCAACTGAACAGGAAGATGTTATTTTTATTAATGAACCTTTATATTCTAAGAAGGTATATACGAAGGTTTTTTTATAATAAAATTAGTTGAGATCTCTCTATCTCAAAGGAGTTACTTTGAGAAACATAAAAAACTAGTAAAATTCCACTAAATTCAGAGAAACATATTGAAATTTGACTTTTACTCATTAATATAAAGCAACTTATTAAGCTGATTCATCACTAGGTATCCACGCTCGTGAGTGGGTGGCGCCTGCCATGGCACTGTACTTGATACACCGGCTGGTCAACGACCCAGAGGCACGGCAGGAACTGGACGGCGTGGACTGGTATATACTTCCGGTTGTGAACCCTGACGGCTATGAGTATACTAGGTCTAATAGAGCGGTGAGTTGGTAGAGTTATATGTTTTGTAGGATATTGATTATTATTTTTTTATACTTAATAAATAGGTTTAAGAAAATAGCCTTACTGAGACCAGTCGGTTTCTTCGCTCTGGTGTAAACGCAAAGCACGGCGTTGAATTCCACTACTCAGCATGCAATTCCACTGGAATCCGGCGAAAAATGGAGAACAGAGTATCTAAACACTAAGTTCACTCTGTCTACCCTGCACTGCTGCTGCTGTGCAGGATACAGCGTGACGCCAAAAAATAGCCTAGCCTATTAATAAATAAAAATAATAATATTATTTATCGATTAATGTATTCAGCAATGAATTTCCATTGTTCCGCTTTTTTCCAGAACCGCTTGTGGAGGAAAACTAGATCAAAAAATTCAGTTTTCGATTGCTTCGGTGTCGACGGTAACCGCAACTACGGTTTCAAATGGGCTGTTAGTGGTGTATCTAACAACCCGTGCGATAAAGAAACTTATGCTGGACCTAAGCCGTTTTCAGAAATAGAAACCCAAATGGTTAGAAATATTATGATGGACAACAGCAAGAGAATGAAATTATACGTCTCTTTGCACTCATACGGTCAGTACTTGGTGTACCCTTGGGGTTACACTGGAGATTACCTGCCTACAGAATGGAAGAAATTGGATTCTTTAGCGAAAATGGTTTCTAATAGTGTCGTAAAAGCAGGAGGACAACCATTCAAGGTGCTGAGTGCTGGTAAATGGTATCCTGCAGCTGGCGGTAGTGATGACTTCGCGTTCGGAGCTGTTGGGGTTCCGTATTCTTATACGATGGAATTAACAGATGGTTACGAATTCATATACCCTGAAAGGCTCCTAAGAACGGTCTTGCCCCAATATTATGAAGGTTTCAGAACTTTTGGGGCCCAAATAAGACAAGAATTTTCCAATAAAAGTGATTTAAGTAGGTACGACGAATATGAAGGAACAAATAGTTAGATTTTACTAAATGAAATAAAACCTGATAAAAACGAAAAAATCTTTTATTTGTATGTAAACAATAATTATTAAATTACCTCTCTCTATTGACTGATATGACGAGATTTTTATAGTTTTCTTTTAAATGGTTACATAAACTTAAAATTAAAAATATAATTTTGTTTTAATTTAAGAAAACATTTAAAAGGAAATTACATATTAAAATGTAAAATATTTTTTAGTACCAATTTTCAGTACCATGTTAAAACATTTCAATAACGTCCTCCATAACAAATATGTAACATAACCCTATTCTATTTCCGTCAAGAACTCTCAGAATGAAGCTGATTCATATTGCACGGATGCAATATCGAGATATTTCGATGATATTCCGATTTTCCTTTAATTTTCCATTCGAATACAAATCAGATGAGATTTTAATATGTTCCTGGAAATTATATTTGAAATTACTTGAACCTTATAATGAAATTTGAACGAATATTTTCAATAAATAGATGAAATAAATAATGAAATAAATAGATGAAAATAAATAAGACAATGGATTTAGATGTATTCTATATTATTTTAAAGTTGTTTCGTTAAAGAAGTTTAAAGAATCAGCTTAGTTTTAAGATATTACAGCACCGACTTACATTAGTTATCATGTTTCCAATATATATAACACATAAGGCCGTCACTTGAGGGCATCGTGGAGCAGCGTCAAAAGGCTGGGACTGTAACGCGACGGTTATGGGTTCGATTCCCACTCGAGGAAGTGAAATATTTATTTACATTTATATATCCATTTCTTCGCACTGGTGTCGAAGCAAAGCGCGGCGTTAAATTCTGCCATAAGAACTAATATAATGTTGCTTTAAAAATGTATTTTTTCTGCTAAATTAGTCGTTGTTGTGATTCATGTATTTAGTGCATCCAAGTTGCTACCTACCGGTCTGTAAGATTTAATTTATAAGCTGCAAGGCGCACCTGCGTGGGTGGTGCCTTGTGCATTGGTCATCGACCTTACTATCAATAGGTTCTTAGGATAATTAATTATCTATCTATATTTTATCTATTCTTTGTATATGATTTGTGATTTAGAGTTTCAGAAAGGAAATTAGTTTTGTCTATCGAAGTAGATAACCTAAAGATAGATTATAATTTAACTTTGATTAAATTTTATTTTGTTTATTTTGTTTATATGCTCATTTCTTTCGAAAGAAAGTGAGGAACATAAGTGATTAATGGGGAACAGATTGTATTAGCACTAAAGTTTCCAATTTATAAAAAATAAAAATATAGTTACAATATTTTCCCCTCTGCCTACCCTATGTGCGAGATACAGCGTGAATTTAACTAAATTATGCTTTTATTTTAATATATATAATATAAAAGGACTTGTCCTCACTGACTGAGGTAAGTCGCACACACAGCCGTAACCGGTGATGGTAGAAACGTGAAATTTGGACAGATATTTACTTTTGTAATTTGGACATCCATTAAGAAGGGATTTTGAAAAATTTTAACCCTAAAGGAGCGAAATAGGGGTTGAAAGTTTGTATGGTAAAAAAATTAAATATGCACCGATTTTTATAAAATTGTAAATTCAGACTCTTAAAATGATTTAATTGAACACGTGTTTCACGGTTTTTTGGAATTTACCCCCTAAGGGTGCCAATACGGGGTTGAAAGTTCGTATGGAAAAATCTTTAAATCGCCATCGCTTTTTATAAAATTTGAAATTTAGACTCTTAAAAATATTTCATTGAATATATGTTTCGTGGTTTGTTTTAATTCATCCCCTAGGGGTGCAAATAAGGGGCTGAAAGTTCATATGGAAAAATCTTTAAATCGCCACCGATTATTATAAAGTTAAACTTAGACTCTTAAAAATATATCACTGAACACATGTTTCGAGGTTTATATTAATTCATCCCCTACGGTTGTAAATCAGGGGTTGAAAGTTAGTATGGAAAAATCCTTAATCGCCACCGATTTATATAAAATTTGAAACTTAGACTCTTAAAAATATTTCATTGGACTGCGAAAGCGACGCTGCGCGCGTCCGCTAGTTTTAATATAATTTTGGAGTAATATTAACTTTTCGGCTTCTAAAATATGGTGGGTTAAGAGAATGCAAGGGAAAATTAAGACAAAACAATTATGTACATTAAACAAAAAATATACATTATTTGAAATAATTTTCTTTATTTCAACGTAAAAATTGATGAAAATAAAGTCTATAATTTGAAGAGAAAAATACAGTTTTTAGTTGTACGGACAAAACAATTCGTAGCCAATAACTGTTCTTGTGCAATCGCAAGTTGTAAAACAGAAATAATGTGAAAATATAACTTATAGCATTCTTTCAGAAATCTGTATTATTTTCTTAAATATTTATATTTCGTAGTCATAGTAAATATTCTTCTTCTTCTTCTTCCTGGCGTTAATCCCGGCTATTACCAGGGTCTGCCTAATAAGTGTGGTCATAGTAAACATTGATATAAAGTAAATTTTACATAGTAATGAAGCATTTTAACGTTATATTATTTATAAACATATTGTGTAAGTATTGTTATTATTTTAATTTATAATAATATCGATATATACCAATATATTAAAATACTTATTAATTTGACATGCAATTTATTCCGCCATGTTAATAACAACCGTCGCGTTGCTAAGCAACGATTTGCAAAGTTTGTTGTTAGAAAACGTCACCCAAAATGAGCTTGCTTAACGCATCTCTCTATTGAAAACTGAAAATAATTTCATAAATATATTTAATAAATATTTGTATAGTTCAAGCGGGCGTAGCCGCGTTCGAGTCCACTAGTAATATTATAATTTTTAATATTTTAATTATTTTACAAAGACTTTATTTTAAGCATTTTTGAAAATGGCCAGCGTAGAATATTGCGGGTGAGTTTATTATATTATAATTTTTAAATACAAGTTATTTTGATTTATTTAAATATTAACATAAGTATTTTTTAGATGTAAATACACTAGAGTGTGCTATAAAAAAATGTTAGAAGAATTATTAATTGACGATGAGGATCCATGTGTAGAAAATGTTGAGGCCGGATCCAGTACAGTTAAGTGGAATTATTTTTTAAAATTACCAACTACTAAACTAAACTTTAAATTAATATGAGTCGTTAATTATCAACAAATTAATTACAGCGTTGAGTTCTGCCACTCAACACACAATTCCTCCATAATTTGGCAGAAAGTGGGTAACGGAATGTCTTAACACTAGGTTCCCTCTGCCTACTCTGCTGTGTGCAGGGAATCTGAAAAAAAACTCATTAACAAATTTGTTTTTTTATATCAAAAAATACATATTTTATATAGGTACACTATATTACTTTAATATGATTTTCGCAGGTTACAATATTCTTGCAAGCATTAAAAAAGTATTGTAATAGAGTAATACATTTCAATGATGCAAACAGTACGTTTGAAGGTAGAAATCTTTACGAGGTTAGCGAATCTATAAATCACGTTATAAATTTGTTAATAATGTAGGAGCACACGTATTTTGTTCTGTTGTTAAGAAAAAACGTGGTGTTGAGTTCCTCTACTCAACACGCAATGCCAGAATCTGGCGAAAAATGGGGAACGGAAGAGTTTTAATTTTCCCAGATTTCCTCTGCCTATCCTGCTATGTTTAGGATCCGCCGTGAATCTATAACCATATGCATCGAAATAAACTTTCAGGTTATAATAAACAATACTATGTCAGAAAATAAAAGCATACCTGTGGTAGTAATCGAGGCAGGCCAGGATGCTGGACTAGGACCAGTGGCGTTCGCTCTATATATAATTGAACAGCTGGTGGCATGTATTGAGAATAACGATATGATACGTAATGTGAATTGGGTTATCCTCCCTTCCACTAACCCAGATGGAATGGAAATTATAAAATCGGTAAAATTCTTATTTTATTAGATTTCCTATAGGGAGACAAAGGGAACCTTGTTTACTCTGTTCCCCAATCCCTGACTAATTTTCGAGACATTCAATGTTGAATGATGGAATGCTCAAATTTGTTAATATTTCAAACAATGAACTGAAGGTTTCATTTATTATTGTGACAATAGTAATGCTGTTAGACGGCGTGTAATTGCAAGCACGATGGTGCATGAGACACAGAGGGGCTCGTTTGGTTCTGCAACCCAACATTATTTTTTTGTATATTATTGGAAAATGGGAAAGGAAATCTCAGCATAAGTTTTGAGAAAATATTTTTATAATTTATATTTTAAAATTCACATTTTATATATTAAACTAGGTTTAATATTTATCTTTATCACATTTCTTATATAGTATCTATTAAAAAAATATAACATTTTTGATACATGGAATACGTCAGTAAAGTATAAGTAATAGTTTTTGATCAATTATAGCATATAGAACATTTAACTAAAAATAGACTTTTATTCCTATGGCTGTTAAAAGGTAAAGATTTTCAACATGTTGCCTTTTCATCTTATATATCTCATTTACAAATAACCCTATCTTAGATATAGGTCAAACAACAATTTGGTTTATTTTTTGCAGGATGGAGGTAGCTGGCATAAGAACTACAGACCCGTGATGGACCAGGCCAATGGTGTGGACATATCAAAAAACTTCGACGTCTCCTGGGATCTCTGTCCAATAAACGACAATATATTTTCATTTAACTATCCAGGTCCAAAACCAGCATCTGAAATCGAAACAGTCTTTATTGCAGAAGTGTTAAAGAAATATAAAAATAGAATAAAAACTTATATTTCTCTAAGACGCGACGGGCACGCAATACTTTATCCTTACGCGAGTAAAAATGCTAAGTCAACAGAAGAAGTTAAGATGAGAGCATCCGCCATAGCTGCGAAAGTTAATCAGAGAGCCGGCGGCTTACAGTGGTTTGTTAATGAAAGCATCTACAATATGAATGGGAATGCTCAGTGCGGCCATAGCGTCGACTACGCGATCAACTTAAACATCCCCTACTCTTACGAGATGCGTGTGTTTTCAGAAAAAAATAAAGATATTTTGTCAATGTTTCAAGCTTTACCCAAAGGACACGAAGCATCACTTAGAGCGAGTTATTTCAGTGGCATCAGAGAACTCTACAGTTCTATTATCAACGAGAGCAAGCAAAAGCCTAAAACATAAAATTCTATCAGCCTCAGATTTTATGTAACAGTTTCCAGTACATATAGCCGTAAATAGGTCAAGGGAGTTCTTTCGGTCTCAAAAATCATTCTATATAATCATTCTATATATACAATATTGCTGAAGAAATTGTTAAATCAGGTCAAAAGTGTATGTTTAAGGTGGTATATATTTTAGTATAATATTTATTTAGTACATAACGGTGTATCTAGGATGTAGGAGTCACTTTTCCACTTTTCGGTAGGATGTCGGTCATGCGCCGTGCTGGGCGGCCACGGCGCCTGCGCTAGGGGTGGGGCCCGTGGCCGTACAGCCCGCTGCCACTCTGTAGTCGGCCGCGGCGGCGGCGACGCGTCTTCTCCTAACTCCTCTCATCACCTCCAATCTCTTATACGCGATAACTCAGCCGCCACTCGCGATTAAACTAAATATATTTTCTTCTTCGTTCGTTTCTTTTTCTATAATTCACTTGTTTTATAGTTACTATGATTTTAAAGTGTTTTCCGTATTTTTAGTTCTTTTTTTATATTACATAATGAATTAAAATATTTTGTAAGAATATAGATATTTTGATTGTTTTCATAAAAATATAATTTGCAATTTTTTTTGTGTATTGAAAAACGATGCCGATCGAGCTCTACAAAGGTAAAACAAGGTAAGTTACTACTAAAATATTTGAAAGGTAAAGTCAGCTGTCACCGCGAGTCAAGCTGCCAGTACTCCGGTAAGGTTTGTATCCGGAAAAGCGTAGGAGCGATGGGCGGAAGGCGGTCCCGTCGGCAACAGGTTGCCAGGCTTTGCAGGCGTCGGGAAACGCCCGCTTTCCTTGTAATTATATATAAACGTAGTATATTATAGGAGAAAATTAGAAATACGTTAAACTAGGTCATTTGGTAGGGTAGTAGTATTTTTTACGGTTTTTTGAAGTTTTGATAAGAAATTTCATTATTTAAAGAATGAAACATTGGATTGAAAAATTCTTCACTTACCCTCAATCGTAATATTTTTCATTTCAAAGAATAGGTAATTTTCACAAGTATATGTTTTCTATTTAATTTTTTGGTACAATTCCGGACATTGGTCAATTTAGCCACATCTTCTTTAGGAAATTTTCGTTTCGTATTAAATACGAAAGAAATATATTATGTTTTTTAACATTGAATATTTATTTTTGTTTTAAATATTTTTCGTTAATAACTATTTATTAAAGTAAATAATAAAATAATATTTGTAGATTTGTTAAAAATTCAAGGGTTTGGTATTATATAATTTTATATAAATAATTTCTCAATAGTAAACAGGACTTTTTTGCCAATTACATATTTTTATTTGTTATAATTTCTATCAACAGAAAATACGTATATTTAAATTAATTAAAATAAACGAACGTCCTGCAAAGTTAGTTATTTTTTACCATAAAAAAGACTTATAATACAATTATTTTAAGATCACATATTTAAAGGAACTAAATTATCATTTACGGCTTTTTGTACTTAATGAACAATTTATTAAAAAAAATGACAAATTACAGTAATTACATTAAAGTATTACAATTATAAAATCCCAAACAAAAATTTAAATAGAAAAAGAAAGAAAAAGAAGTAATTTTAATATTTTCACCGGTCACGGAAAACCAGTTTTTCCAAATTTTCATACTAGCCTTAGTAAGATAAGCATTTGACAATGCAGGTCACTAAATCGATAGAAGCTGGTATCTCCATATTTATTGCTGGACTAATAAGGGGTTTTCATAACCGAAGTTTGGAGTGGTGATAAGAATATCGATCCAGCATGTACGTGCGATAACGCGATGCGGGTGCTTACTAAGCTACCCACATTACATTTGTTCCTTTTAACGTGAATATGTTAATTGATAGTTGAAGTTGTAATTTAGTTGAAATATAGCTAAAATAAGGAAAAATAATTAAATATTTTCAATTTTGATATTGAGAAAAAATACCAATTAAAAACTAATAATCTAAAATATTTAAGATTTTTTTGGTATTCAGAACACGAAAGGAAAATACAAACGACTGAAGTATGCAAGTGTAGTGTAAGATCTTTGTGGGTAGTTATTTTATTCATACGAGGTATTTAATTTCGGCAAGAAATAAAATTAAAAGAGACATTAGAATATTTAGTAAAATTATATAGTCGTCTTTAAATTCTTTTTTTTATATTGAAAAACAATATGGAAACACAAGAAGAATGGGATAAATTCCCGATGAGGATATCGTGGCTCATGGAACAGTGTCTGATTGTAAGCGCGACTCTTATGAATTCGAATTCAATTAGGGGGAATGAATTATTTTCATCTCCTCGCTCTGGTACTAAACACGTAATGTCTTGAAAATTAAACGAAAAATGGTAAAAAGAGTAGGGTAGGGAGAGCAGAGTGTTTATACACTCTGCTCTCCCTGCTGTATGCAGGATACAGCGTATATCTGATTTATCTTTTTATTTATTAGAAAAAAGAAGACAAAATTTAAAACTGAACTATCCACATCAGGAAAATCGTTTAATGAAACAAAAGTCAACTATTCCCACAATATTGGTTGTTATTGCCTCTCTATGGAATTTAATTCGAGAAGTTACAATATAGACTTGTCGACCCCTTTCACTACTTCAAAGGGTTTCGGTAGCAATTTAATAATAAATTTATATTCGGGGATATCTGTTGGGCTGTAAAAAGTTTTGCAAGAGATAAGAATACCAATAGTTTACAAAATAATAAAATTACTGATAAGGTTTGACTCTGGTGTCGAGGCAAAGAGTGGCGTTGAGTACCGCCAGTCAACACGCAATGATTCCAGTAATCTGAGGAAAGTTGGGACCGGAGTGCTTTAACACTAGTGTGCTACATGCGGGATACAGCGTGAAGCTG
>HE670651.1:0-85086 GCA_000313835.2 Heliconius melpomene melpomene | reverse complement strand
CCCTTACTCTCAGTATATAAATAAGTATATTAGTTACGTTGGCCATTTAATGTAGATCAAAACTGTCTTTTTCATTTTAATAAGTACTTTAGAAGTTGTTACAATATCAAAAAATCCTTGCTGCGAAACGGCTCGCCACTCGCCATGTGTCCGCCGCGCCCGCCTGCCTTACACGCATCGGTGGTTCAGTGGTAGAATGCTCGCCGGCCACGCGGGCGGCCCGGGTTCGATTCCCGGCCGATGCATTCTATTTAATTTTCCTCACAGGCAGCCACGTAGTGCTTGCTTTTCATCAGGGACAGAATACCCTCTTCAGCATTAACCACAAGCTCGAAAAAAAACCCGCCTGCCTCTATAGCAACGAAGATTTAGATGCGTTTGCAAGTATTGGATAATTGGAGTTGCATGTATTATTTCAGCGCGATATATTTGGTTTTATATTTTTTGTAGTAGTTATTAGTAGGTAGGTTTTTGTTTATAATTTCTTCCGTTTAAAAATAGTCATTTAACTATCTAAAAAATAATCATTTAAATATATTTTAATAAGTACTTGAAAAGATTAGTAGCACAGATTTAAAATTACGGTACCTACTAAAAAATCCTTGCTGTGTAAAGCAATTGGAAAATCTTTATTGAAACTACGAAAATGTGGGTTGCATTAGGGTTTAATTAATTTTCACATTATCTTAAGTGCTTTGCAAACATACATTATATGAATAATCCAGTAGTAAAAGCAGGCGAAGCCGCAAGAGGGTCGCTAGTCTTATTAATATAGAAAAAGCTATAAGAAGCTATAATGAAAATATGTCTCTTTAAGTATAATTTTAGTTCTAGGCTCCAATTGTAATCACTCCTAAGAAATAAAAATGATTACAAAATCAATAGATTTCCCCAGTGCTATTATACACAATTCATTTTATGTGATATTTCATAAATTTGCAGAATTTAATTTAAAGTTAAAACTGAAACTGAATTTTTTCTCTCTTAAATTAATTATGAAATATAAAGTTATATATAAAATATATAGTGTGAAACAAAAATAAATGTAAAAAGTTCCAAAAAATAAATGAAAAACGTAGGCGGTAACTATTTAAAAACAAACGATTTCTCGAAAATACATTTTACTATGACTTATGACTCAACAACGAAAACTTTATGTCTATAGAAACATATACTTTTGATGTCGTCAACGGCTCACGGTTATCCGGATTCCATGTGAGAATAATAATAGAAAATGACTAATTTTCTTACGAAACTGTAAGATTGGTTTGTTTTAGTTTTCATAATTAATTATTAATAATAATTTCTTCGATCTGGTATCGAGGCAAAGCGTGACGTTTATTTCCGCCACTCAACACGCAATGCCTTATGAATTTGGTGGAAATTGGAGAACGGAATGTCTCAGAGTTGAGACCTAGAGGGAACCTAAGGGGTTCCCTCTCTTTACCCTGCTGTGTGCAGCGTTAACCAGATTTAAATTTATTTTTTTTATTAATGCTTAGATTACGGAAAAATCTTTCCACGTGATCAACAAATGTTAGTATAAGTTCACAAAATAAGCAAATATCATTCGATGATTCTTCAAAAACATAGAAATACCTATATTGTTTTAACAGTTGCTATGCTGCTTGAATTTCAAGGCTTTCTTTGCTTATTTATAATTTAATATTTTTATATTTTTACATGTTTATTCTTTCATAGTACAATTTCATTTAAATTAAATTTAATGCTAATTATCAACAGAATCTATTTGGAAGTGGGAATTGAACCCACAACCGTTGCGTTCCCTTCAGTAATCCACACAGAGAGAGAATAGAAAATAATATAATAGCCATATACCTACGAGACTTAAATTTTCTTACTATATTTATTTATATTTACTTTTTAAATATTATTTTATAACTAACGTGCACTTATCGACCATTGTGCCATGGTAATGTGGCGAGATGTGACAGAACGTTTGTAGCTGTGAATATAAAAACGTTTGTAGTAGATTCGATTCCCATTACCGATAATGAAATATTTGAAAACAACACAAAATTGTATCTATATAATACAAAATGTAATATCCTTTTTCCATTAATTCTAAAACAATATAAACAACTAACTTAATCTTCTAACACAACAGAACTAAACTAATTAGTCTGTATTGACAAGTAAAGTTGCTTGACTGGGACGCCTAGAGTGGAAGTTGTACCTGCGTTGTTTTAAACTTCGTACTCGACTTCCGTTTTAGAAGCCATTACAATTTTGGTGACTAACAATTTAGCATAGCCAGAATCTATTATTGTTTATATTACTAATATTATAAATGTGAAATCGTGTGAATGGATGTTTGTTTCACTTTCACGCAAAAACTATTAAACAGTACTTATTTAGAAAACGTATATAAATTTTAACGTAGCGGGACTGGAACCCGCGCCCCCTGGTAACCGACCAGGCGCTCTGACCATTAAGCCATACGTTCTCATCAAGCTACGTCGAAATTGTTATTTTATATATAAGTATTTTTCTTTCCTAGGTGTGGAATAACACTTTAAACATGTTAAGAATTATTGAACCGATTTAGATAAAACTTTACAATAATACAGCTTATACTTCAGAATAGGGTATGGAATTGTTATAATTTGGCTATAATATACAATAAGTTTAAGCTGGTGAAGGCGTGGGTGGATCTCTGGTGTTAACGTAAAAGCTGACCTGTCCAAATCGAATTTCATCGAGCAAATAAATAACAGTCAATCTTATATATTCGTATTTGTAAATAAAAATTACAAATATATGTTGACTTAAAATTTCGTACGTTTATTATAAAATTGAAAAACTAAGTTACAAACAATGTGAAATGTAAATGTAATCTGCGTAATGGAATAGAGAAAATTGCGGAAAAAGGCGATAAGCATTTATGTGTTGCCAAGTTGTTTCCTATAATAAAAATGCCTAAACATTTCTAAAGTAAAATTAAGCATTCATTTGATTAAGGTCGCTCAACATGTAATACCTCCAGAATTGCCCGTAAAATGGGGGAGCGGATGTGTTAACACTAGGTTCCCCCCACCTACATGTGGGATACAGCTTGAAAAAAAATGTTTATACTAGAGCTCTGATATAACTATATACAAATAGCCACTACAGTAAAATGTTACCATATAATTAATGAACTTGGGTTCCCCATAAATTAACCTATCGTACCTAATGATCCACACTAAACTAATACGCATAGTTTCGACCTTAGCAGGCACTTAATTAACTTTAGTAAATGTTCATGATAATATATACCTATATATTATTTTAAAAAAATCAGCTATACGCTGAATCCTGCACACAGCGGGGTAGGCAGAGGGAACCTAGTGATAAGACACTCCGTCCCCCACTTTACCTATATATTATACATGTATTATGTCAACATACGTCAACTGAATTTCCCCTGGCATCAAACTAGACTATTAAATTAAAGTAAAGGTCACAGCTTCAATCTTCTTCGAAAGTGGCTTGACAGAAATGCGTCAATATAACACCCACCCATAAACTACACGTCACACGAAACTTATAGTACGATCAACAAGTTGTGGCCGTATTGACGTTTTTTATTAACTTATGCGCATAGTTAGCTTAGGAAGAAATTATTTAAAGCTAAGAAAAAATTGAAGCTAACTTCAGAAAATATTCAAAGCTAGTTTCAGGATGGCCACAACTTGTTGACCGTACTATACTTATGTTATTAGAAGTTTCAAGATGTCTAACACATGTATGTTCTGTAATTTGAAGCGTTATAGCTCGAGGTGTATATCTTTTTTTGTGACTTCTGGAACTATGAAAAACTTGTTGAAACATTGATCATATTATTTTGTTGTATTGTATTACGGTGTTAAATCACGAAAATAGATGTATTGAGGCCATTCGTAGCGTAGGGACAGAGGCGTGTAGTGTAAACGCGACGGGTCGTGGGTTCGATTCCCACTCGAAACTGGAAATATTTCATATTTTCATCTGCTGTCAGAATTCGGCCTTTTGCCTACCCCCTACATGCGGGGCAATGAGAAGCCGAAAAAAATTAAAAAGATGTAAATTAATAATGAGCCTTTGGGTTATTAAAGTTGTATTTTATATTCATTAATTTTAGTTCGTAATAATGAAGTGCAAAATTTTACTGTACTTTTTACTACCTACAGAAAAATAAAATTTATATCTGACTTTTGTATTGGGATTATTTATATGTATAAACTTATTTTATTTTAAAAAGATATATATTAAACATTAAAAAAGATATATTTTCTTATCATTGACACAATATTTCTTATTTCTTAATCAGTTGAGTAACAGGTTAAAATTTCCCTTGCCAAAGCGTCCTTAAGAAAATTTACTATGTCTATAATTCCGTAGAGGAACAATTAAAGTGTATGTCGCCTTAAATTAAAGTGTCAGAGTTGTTAGTATCTCACGCAAATTTATCTTACTATGAATATCGTTGCGAAATTACATATATTATATATGTATTTAGTTTAGGCGTTATGACTACATTATACAACTTAATGCCAGGAAGAAGAAGGAGAAGAAGACTACATTATACAACTGAAAAGGCACTATATTTTAGATATATTAATTTTTCTTTCTTTCAATTTCCCGCTGAATCCCGCACACAGCAGGGTAGACAGAGGGAATCTAATGTTAAGGACACTCCGTTACCCACTTTCCGCTTTTGCCTTATTACCATGGTGAAGAAATGAAAATATTAATAAAAAAAAATCATTTCTCCGCATGGGAATCAAAACCTGAAACTCTCGCATATTTTTTACACGGTTTTGCCTCGCGCCACTACGGCCTTATGACATGAATAAATTACAAGACATTAAGATTGACAATGTAATAGCGACAAATTAATTAACTTTGACAATATTTTATTATACCTAAAGTGAGTATATGAGTCATATTTTATGTCATATAAATATGTAATACTAGCGACCCGGCCGCGGCTTCGCCTGCGTGAACTACGTTATTATTAATTTCTGTCTCCATGAGTACCTACGTCCTATAAGTGACGTCCATGCAAAATTTGAGACTCCTAGCATTTTTAGTAACGAAGTTTCATACAAACTTTCGACCCCAAAAACAACCCCTTAGAAGTCGAATATTGCAAATTCCCGTCTTAGCGAGCACCTACGTCTACATATAGTTTCTGAGATTTCGTGATGAGTGAGTGACCTTTCGATTTTATATATATAGATAGATTAATTCAATAGTATTTCTTTTTCTTAAAATTTGTTTGCTATTAATAATAGCTTTATCCCGCACGTACGAGTAACAGGGTAGGCTGGTGTTAAAATGAAAATATTAAATATTTCATTTCCTCGAATGGGAATCGAACCCACACTCTGTCGCCTGCGCCACGGCTGGCAAATGTTTTTTTATGAACGTTTTGAGTAAAAACACTAATAACACATAATTAATTCACAACTTTTTACTTACAAAAATAAGGTTAATGACAGTTTTATATAGCTATATTAAGACTTAAGTTTCTTATAATAATGATAAATGAGTATGGGTAAGTTGGCTTGTAAAGTTGAAATTGATGGCAGGTATAATAATGCTGGCGTTACGTTTAACATTATACTTACAGTTATTTAACAAATGATGGAATTTAATGTAATAATATTTAAAAAGCAGGGTAGGCAGAGGGAACCTATTGAGTGATTTGGGGAACCCAATGCCGCGCGTTTTACTTGGCACATGCTCACACCCCGACATTCCTCTTTAAGAAAATCATTTAAAACACTATCAAGGAAGCTAAGCAATACCAGCACCAATCAGAAAGCTATCTTCTCCAGCTTATTCTATTAAGCTTACGTCTATCATAAACAAAAGCGAGGTCTTACCAACTTGGTTAACTTTTGAAGGCCGAAAGTTTGGAAAATTACGACCGACAAAACGCCATAGGAATGACGTAATAGGGAAATTTTATCGCGTGATATCAATTAATGTTAGAGTTGACTGGCTGGTGATCAAATATCATTAATAGATAGCATCAGTTATGTATGTGGAAATCCATTTAGACTATGACGTTAAATACTAAATAATTGTTGTTATTCTCGCAATGTCTGTCTGTCTATATATAAGCTTTTTCGTGTTAATGAATTAAGCAAATGTCTTGAAACGTGAGAGTTTATTTATTTAAGTAAGTAAGTTGTCAATTATAGCATAAATTATTTAAAATATATGGAACAGATTAAAAAATTGTATTAAATTTATAATGCGTAGGTTTTTTTATAATTACTATTAATTAATTGTTTTGTCTTAAAAACTTTCGTTTCGTGATCTAATATTATTATCATTTTAACGACAATATTTAAACATTCATAGCGTAAGTTTAAGTCATTTTAATAAAACTGGCATTTTATACTGGTATAACGTTTTCTATTTATAAACGGATTGAAATAATCAATGTTAAGGAAAATTTGTCAAAATACAGCAATGATAACATTTGCATTGCATTCAAGTTAAGACGTTTCTGAGATTAGCGTAAACAAACGCACAGACAAACATTTTAAAATAATTTTAATTTTAATAAATTAATAAATGCTTCCAACAGTTTTTCTCTTATATCTTTATATGTATAGATATAATATAAAATTATTTAAAAAAAACATTTGTTCAGGGCACATTCATACAATTTAATTTCCTATGCATTTATATGTATGTATGGTAGGTAATGTATTTATAGCCGTAACTTAATTATGTTGCCTCTGGCTGAGTGTTATCGTGTAATAGCGTGAATAATTTTGACAGCGTAAGACATGACGTCGAGGAAATGTGAAGGGTAATGGAATTTCCTTTAGTTTTTTCTGTTATTTCTATAATCTTACTTCTGAAAGCAAACGTATAAGATATATTTTTCTGTTTTATAATTGCATTTAATGCACATATATTATATTTATTTATTTGATTTTATATTATATTTGAGGGCTCATGTACATTTTTACAGTACAAAATATCATTTTTTATAAAATTAATGTCATCTAATTCTATTTTTTAAGCTTCACGATGTAGCAGAGTGGGCATTGTGTTGAGACACTCTATCCCTCACTTTCCGCCGAATTTTCGAATCATTATGTGTTGAGTGGCGGTTCTCAACGCCACGCTTTACCTTGTTACCAGTACGAAGACATTAAAATATTAATAAATAGTAATCTATTATTCCCAGTAGGGATCGAACCCATAACCATCGCGTTTAAAATCACACGCTTGTGCTACTGCACTATGACGGCCTCACCTATTTCAATACTATAATAACATCATCCAAGTATATATTTAAAAGAAAAACAATTAAAACCAGAAGCGACTATATCTAAACCCATAAACCTGGTCTAGGAAACGTATTCAAAGATTAAAGGAGACTTGTAATCAACAACGGCGATTGTGTGCAAGGGGGGCATAAAGGGTTTTATGAATCATGAAATGTTGCTCCGAGAAGCCATTGCAGTTATATGTTTATATATGTACGGTATATATGTTGGTATGTTTATATTATCGTTTGAGGAAATTGTAAAATGATTCATAATTTAACAGGGAAATGGAATTCTATTCCATTTGTTTGTGTAATTTCAATTTTTCTGGAAATAGCACAGTGGTGTTTATAAAATGGTAATTTTAATGTGTTCTTATTAATAATCATATGCTGATATTTGTTTAAATGATTAATATTTAGTGTGTTGCGTTAAGTTTTATTTACTCTTGTAGGTATGGTGTGCAAGGTCTCCTGTCTTTATTAAATATTCTTAATGCACCTATGTTCTTGCTTAGGTTTAATAAATTATTCAGTTTATAGATTATAATATTTATTTAAAAATACATATTTGAAAGAAAAAATCCAGTCAAGTGCAAGTCGGACTCGCCACCGAGAGTTCCGTACTAATTCCAAGATTGCAATCTTAACGGGGTGTACAACTTATATTAGTTGACAAACTTAAGGTTGCGGATTAGCACTCATTTGAAATGAAATTCAAATATAAGTCTGTAACAGTTTTAGAAAAAAAATGATATGTATTTCTTCTATAAAATACCAGTTTTCCATTTTTTTTTTAAGTTATGGAACCCTAAAAAGGGTCTATATTCAACAAATAAAAACAAATCTTCATAAAAAAATATACAAGCTTACAATTTAAGACGAGGATTTAGACACAAAATCTAACAATAACTCATACAGTTTATCCGAATCATGCATATGAAATATTCATATTTATTATGAGAAGTCACGCACTCGCTATAGGTACCGTAGATACAGACAGTTCTTAAATAAGTCGTAAGCATATCGTTCGTCATTATTACCGTGACTTTAAAGATTTCTTCATAATGTATGTTATTATTGTCTTTTGTATGAAGAAAAATGGGCCAGAAATATTCAGGAATATTTTTTATTACTATCAAGCTCGGCGTTTAGCTCCGGACACGCACTGCGAACGGGAAGTGGGGAGCGGAGTGGTTTTAACACTAGGCCCCATCTACCTACCTTACCTCTTACCTCTTATAAAGTTTCCTTACTTTTCTTCGAATATCAAAATATAACCATTTTTATAAACCTAGACTCTATTCTTGTAAAATTCACAAATTCATAAGAATTGAAAAATTGAAAGAGTTGTTGATTAAATATAGTTACTTTTGGATAGAATATCCTAAGGATTATTATTATGAATTTTTTATTATAACAAAAGCTTCAAATTATACGAAAATTTAATTTATTGTTAAACGAAATGTAAATAACATTTTTTATTTCAGGATAGGCAGAAGGTACCTAATGTTAAGACCCTCCGTTTTCTACTTTCCGCCGAATTGTAGATTGCCTGTTGATTGGCACTTTTATACGTTGGTACCAGAGCGAAGAAATTAAGTATTATTCATAATCGGTATCTCGTAATGAACCATACTTCGTCAGTATAAAAAAACAACGTCTACTAACTTATCCGACCAATGGAAGATTGAAGCTTTGAGAAGCATCCAATCCTCATTGGTAAAGCAGAACTTTGAGATATCGAAGTAATCAGCGATCTTAGAGCATCTCACTACATTGATTAATTTCAGTTTAGATTAGATTCTAATATCAATGTAAGATGTAAATACTGCTACTAAAAAATATTTTAGCTATCGTATATTAATTATTAATAGATATACAGTTAGGTATGCAATAATATATGAGATGCACATTTATTTTTATCACATACCTATATGTAGTTTATTGTTGGAACTTAAGAATTAATTCGACAATAGACAATTGGCATCTTATTTATTTTGATATATATATACAGGGTGTCCCAGGAGTCAACGATAAAACGAAACCAGGTGATAGACCAAGTCGTGACAGTTATGAGAAAAATATAAAAAAAAATCTGTGTCATCTATTTTTCATATTATTTTGATTTTAAAAAATATCGGAAAAACCGACACCCTGTGATGGTTTTTCAAGTCCCAGGACTACAAATATTACTCTTTCTTCATTTTTTTTTCTGTAATGTAATCATGAGTAACCCTTCTGTGAATAACAGTTTAAGATTTAAGCATACCTGCATCAATTTTCAATAAAATGTGGTGTTTTTGCCAAACATTAAATTCAAAATATTTACTACACCCAACTTTAACCGACTGTACTATAAAAAAAATGTACTACACTCTTTTTGCAAGTAACTTTAAAAGTTGGCGCATTTAATCTGGATTCCGAAATGGTATGACACTTGCTGGATTACTTCTTTGTTGAAGAGAGAAAAATCGAAATACACGATAATCGGGATGACGTTCAGCTTTTTGGTATATTTTCCGATACAGTCTAGCTGCAGCATTTGCATTACATAACCATTCTCCATGAATGAAATGCATACTGGCAATGTGTCAAAGACCGAGTATATGACCTGCGAGAGCCTGGACTCGAGCACTGTCCTTATAAGTCCTGGGCCATCCCCTAAGTTGGAAAAGTTCAGGTACCTTGGATCCGTCATGCACGAGTCTGGAGGCATCGATCACGATCTCCATGGCCGGATAAGAGTTAGGACGGTATCCTGCGATCACAGACCACACCAGTGACCTCCCGCCACTTAGCCTAGGCAACGCTTATCCGACTTAGGGGCTGGCCCAGGACTTACAAGGACAGTGCTCGAGTCCGGGCACTCGCAGGCCATATACTCGGTCCTTGACACATTGCCAATGTACATTTCATTCATGGAGAATGGTTATGTAACACAAATGCTGCAGCTAGAATGTATCGGAAAAGATACCAAAAAGCTGAACGTCATCCCGATTATCGTGTATTTCGATTTTTCTCTCTTCAACAAAGAAGTAATCCAGCAAGTGTCGTACCATTTCGGAATCCAGATCAAATGCGCCAACTTTTAAAGTTACTTGCAAAAAGAGTGTAGTACATTTTTTTTATAGTACAGTCGGTTAAAGTTGGGTGTAGTAAATATTTTGAATTTAATATTTGGCAAAAACACCACATTTTATTAAAAACTGATGCAGGTATGCTTAAATCTTAAACTGTTATTCACAGAAGGGTTACTCATGATTACATTACAGAAAAAAAAATGAAGAAAGAGTAATATTTGTAGTCCTGGGACTTGAAAAACCATCACAGGGTGTCGGTTTTTCCGATATTTTTTAAAATCAAAATAATATGAAAAATAGATGACACAGATTTTTTTTTATATTTTTCTCATAACTGTCACGACTTGGTCTATCACCTGGTTTCGTTTTATCGTTGACTCCTGGGACACCCTGTATATATATATCTTATATCCAAATTACATACCGCTTGTGTGCCAAATTATGTTCAAATTCGTTTAATAACTGTTTGTTTTTGTTATTTAAGACAATTTCGTTGCGTAAACGAGCACGCTGTATCCCGCATATAGCAGAATACCTAGCGGAAACGTAGTGATAAGACACTTCGTTCTCAACTATCATCGAAACATAAGAAATGTTTCGAGTAAAACCCTGCCGTATCTAGGAACCATAGCGATAAAATTAGAATAAATGATTGTCTCGAGTGGGATTTGAACTAACAACCGTCGCGTTTACTGTCGTACGCTATGCCCCAATATAAATATAATATATAAATATTAAATGGGAATAAGAGTTTACCTGGTTTCCTCCGCACCCGCCACTGCACCGGCGGCGGCGCCGGGCTGCCCGAGCCCGACGAGGCCAGCTTGAGGCCGTCACTACACCTTCTGTTGATGAAAATGATAGAGTTATGGTAATTTTGTATGTATGCATTTTTGACTTACGTAAATTAACATAATACAGAATTTTCTGATTACAATGAAATATAAAAAAATAATATTAAATTATAATTTCCTGTACAAAATACACTTAACAGAAACCAGTAATTTTATATTTTTTTAGTTTTTACTTTTACGCTTTTTCTATAAAGTTAAAATATTTATATTTAAACAGTAGCATAGCGACATCTGTCGTAATATTAAGAAACTAATAAGTCCAGGCTTGGTTGGATATTGCGTAGGCCGCTATATGGAAATCACGTGGATCACGTTGAAGTACAAATGTGAGAGTGACAAAACTCTCCAATAGATGGCGCTTATCACTTTATTAAGCTATCGCAATCACATTAAGCATACGGGATTTTTAATGACTCGTCATAGTTAATTATTTCCGTTATAGATAATACGAACGTTGTGTGAGAAATAATTGATATCTAAAGAGAATTAATTCTATCAATGATTTACAATTCTAAGTTATTATTTATCTTATGTTTTTGTACATGATTAAAAGATAAATAATTAAGTTCATACTGTCAATATAATCGATAGAAAATGTAAATATTTGTTAAATACTATCAAATAAATGTCTAATCGCTAGCAACGCAGTCACCCATGAACAAACCTCATAAGATAAGAACATATACAAATAATATGTTATTTGCAATTTACATTTACTAAGAAAACAAAGAAATAAATGAATTAAATTAAATATCACATGAACGTCGTTTCTATTGAAGTGCGAAACGAAGCGGTAGTCATTTTGTATTGCGCAGAAAATTCCGTGGACGACACAGACAAGGAATTGTGTTAAGGTATTTCTTTGTCTTTAGTATGTTTTTCTTTTGTTGTTTAATGGTTGGAATATATTAAAAAGTAGACTATAAATATCTTCATAAATTTTTCACATATAGAGATTTTCCATATATTAGAGAAAAAATATAATAATTACTTGTCTAATTACCTAATAAAAACATTTTATTCTTAAATAAAAATCTAATCTCAAAATCAATTTCAAGCTGTTTCCCGCACACAGCAGAGTAGGAAGTGTTAGTGTTAAGACACTCCGTTCCCCATTTTCTGTCAAATTCTGGAGGCATTGCGTGTTGAGTGGCTTCGAAACCAGAGCGAAGAAATGGAAATATACATACATTTATATAAATGTTTCATCTCCTTGAGTGGGGATCGAACCCACAACCAGTCGGTCTTACAGTCACACTTTGTGCCCCAGCGCCATAACTGGCCCCCATTTACTGAATCCCCATAATTCCAATGAAACATTGTAAAGTCAATAGTTAGCCAAGTATATGAAAGCCAAATGCATGAGTTATAAATAGATGAGTAAACGTTTTAAGCAAGCATTTGAATTGTAAACAAAACATTGAGAACAAATTCAAATTTAGATAAATGGTCTTATTAAAAAGAATGTTTTAAATTCTCAAAATTAAAATTAAAAGTAACTTATTTAAAAAAAATTGAAAAAAAATTAACTTATTAAAAGTAACTTAATTAAAGCTAGAAATTATAATTTAATACGTATTAACAATTTGCTGATACCTCTGGGAATTTAAAGAGGAGTCTTCCGCGAATCTTACCGTGAAAACAAATGTCTCTGGTTACTCTCCTGGTGGCCTGCATAACCACATTTAACGTATTATTATTCAGGGGTGAACTGAAGCAGATTTTGCATTTATTTTTCTGAACATTCAAAAGAAAATCTAGCAGAAGCTTAAATATTTGCCTGGACTTTTCCTTTATATAGATTCCTTTATATATGACTAGTGAACCCGGACGCGGCTACGCCCGCTTGAACTATACGAATATTTATTAAATATATTTATGAAATTATTTTCAGTTTTCAATAGAGAGATGCGTTAAGCAAGCTCATTTTGGGTGACGTTTTCTAACAACAAACTTTGCAAATCGTTGCTTAGCAACGGTCGCATATGACGGAATAAATTGCATGTCAAATTAATAAGTATTTTAATATGTTGGTATATATCGAAAATATTACAAATATGAGAAAAAAAGTATCCTATGTTCATCCCGAGACCCTCAAGTATCTCTATATGAATATTTTATCACAATTAAATTAGCGGTTTGGCCCTGATTGCGTAAAAGACAGACAGACAGACAGTGTTACTTTCGAATTTATAATATAGGTATGGATAATAAATCCTTGCAAGAGATCACATGGCTTAGACGAGTTATTGAAAAAATGTTAAAAATGCAGCACAGGTACAGCGTCTGCTTTCGCGCGGTAATCGAGACTACCAAACGTTTGCCAAATCCGATATAAAATGGAGAAATTTTTAATTCGGTGTTTTTTCTTACTACAGCAATGAAAATTATTAATCTAAGGTATTCGTATAATTCATCAGAGCAAGCATGTCAACTATTAAGCTATAATTATACCCCCGAAAAGGGAATTAAACCCACGGCGTTTTCAGTCAATCAGCCGCTAAGACAGGCTAATTATACTCCGCCATGACGGATATATTTACAATCATTTTACTTGAATTTATATTTCCATTTCTTCGCTCTGGTGTCGAGGCAAAACGCGGCGTTGAGTACCGCCACTCTGCTCGCAATGCCTTTAAAATTTGGCCGAAAGTAGGGAACGGAGAGTTTTAACACTAGGTTCCCTCTGCTGCCGGTCGTGTGCGGGATACAGCACAAAGCTGGATATTGTAAATGAATGATTATTACACTATATTATATCTTCCAGTTAAATTCGATAAATTAAATGCAATAACAAATGAAAGTTAACATAATAAGCACGTTGCTTTGAGTATACCTACTACGGTGGAATACATACCTATAGCTATTATAAGAGTAATTTTAGTTGTTTTTACTTGTTACAACGAAATTCTCCAAATTGAACAGCATAAGTTTACTCGACCGGTTCGGTTCGTAAAGCTATTTCAGATATTTCGCGGTTGTAAAATTTCGTGAAAGCAATAAATGAGAAAGAAACATGCCAGACTCGTTAAAAATGTAGGTACTGTGTTTGTAATATTATATTTCACGGTATCGTATTTTCCATTTAGTATAACATAACACGGTGGGGTGCATTGAAAATCTTGGAATGAATAAAAAAGTAGGGTAGGGTACTAAATATGTGTAAATTTAATAACTCGAATAAAAGATTTTTTTAATTTTTTTTCATTGTTATCAATAATAATATTCTTTATTTTATTACTTTTTAATTATGTATAATTATAAAATTTACCAGTAATAAAAAAATTTATGACAGAAAATTAAATTAGTATTAAAATTTACTAAAATATTTTGTCCCTATTTGTAGTAATTAAAAAACAATAAAACCATCGACCACTTAAATTTAACGAGGCGTTTCTTGTTGGAGCCAAAAATGAAAATAATTTCTCTCGAGTAGGAATCGAATACACAACCAAAAAGCTTACAGTCAGAATTACTGTGCCACAGTGGCCTCAGTAACGACTAAGAAATGTGTAATTAAATATAATATAAGACAAATTTCTCTTTCTCTACCTCGAGCTTAGAAATAGTTAACATTTTTACAAGCAATTGCCGCGGGGAATACAGAACTATGAAAGAATTTTTATATTTCATACTACACGTATCAAGAAAAGTGAAATAGCGTTCACCGTAAGGAATAATAATGAAAGAAAAATGTCGACTTATTTATTTTTGGACGAACTTAAATAATAAAAATGTCCATTTTCTTTTAAAAAATGCTTTATTTTTTTAATTAATAATATTATAAATACGAAAGTAATTATCTTTTTGTGTGTTACACTTTTACGCCTGAACTACTATATCGATTTCAACATAATTTGATATTAAAAGTCAACCTAGCAAAAGGACCTAGCTTCCTTATGTCATGAAGAAAAGATGTTAAAAGGGTTGAAATCGGAGATTTAAAGTTTGTATGGAAATGGCTTTATAACGATGTAGTGTCGATACAAGTAACCGAGATACAAGTTAAACTTTTCATTATTAATTATTATTTTCTTAACAAAATAACAATTAACATCCAGTTCAACGATCTCTAAATTATATTTATATTGCACCGATTTCAACGAAAAACTAAATATTTTTAAACTTTATCTAAACGAGAATATAAAAACTTAATTAATGATTATAATTTTTTTATCTTAAAAAGTTTGATAAGTCCACATTATTATTAGCTATAACAATAAACAATATGCTCGACCATTTTATGACAACGATACTAAAATTTAACGACCGTGAGTTAGAGGTCTATCAATTTTTTTACAGTGTAACTTACATATAATTTTTGTAAATATTTATATTGTAAATATTTATATTAATATACGAAATAATATCTGGTAATCATATGTTTATTTATCCTGACAAGAACTTAAGAACTTGAAAATTAAACCATTTCTGTTCTTTTTCATTAAAAAAATTCTTGGCGTCACAAGAGTGGAAAACACTTTATTTTATAATAGTACAAGATTAACTGATTTTTTAAAGCTGAACACAAAAACTTCTTAAAAGACCGACGATAGAAAACAACTTCTTAAAACTTTTTGAGATCTTAATTTTGATTCCATTTAGTACGTGGATCCATAGGTAAGTAGACAAAACATTTTAAATATTAAAATATCCACTTACTTAAATTGCTGAGATTAGTAGATAATTACTTTCTCAAAAATATATAAAAAATATTTTAGCAATTAAGCATAATAAATTACATTGCCTACGCCTCATTAATTTAGGAGAGTTAAAATGGTAATCAATTTTTTTTTCAGCTTCACGCTGTATCCCGCATAAAGCAGGGTAGGCAGAGTGGGCAGGGCTAACCTAACGCAGTGCTTTGCCTCGACACTAGAGAGAAGAAATGAAATTATTAAATATTTCATTTCCTCGAGTGGGAATCGAATTCACTACCCACTGGCACCAATGGCTTATAAGTTATAAGTCTATAACACATATGTAACATTTTTACAACCCGTCGTTGGACTAGGATGTGATGCGGAAGAGGAAATCCATTATTCAACACCCAAGAACACCAAAATACTTTGTCAAATTGAAAAAAGTCCTCAAATAATATTCGAGAAACGTAGAAGATGCAAAAGATTTAACGTGTTCGGGCCCGAGGCGTGCACGGAATCTTATCTATCTTTGCCTTTGTTCAAACAACCGACACGCAGCCGGCATATTAAATATAGCGGGACAAAAGTTTTGACAAATTTCCTCACACCTGTATAAATTGGAACTATGAAGACGTAAAAAGTAATAACGGATTGTCTCCAGAAAAGATAAGAGAATAATATAGATTTTTCTGTATATTTCAATTATATGAAATTTATATTATTCTAGTATTTGAGGCGCTAACTACTGGCCGTGGATTCGATTGCCAATCGAAGAAATGAAATATTTAACATTTCCATTTTCTTAGCGCTGGTATCGCTAAAGCGCGACGTTAAGTTCCGCCACTCGACACACAATGCCTTCAGTATTCGGTGGAAAATGGAGAACGGAGTGATTTAACTCTAGGTTTCCTCTGAATACCCTGCAATATGCGGTGTACAAGGTGACGCAAATAAAAATATGTTGTCTATTCTTATATGATAATACGGAAAGATAAATAGTGATGTCATAACTCCCACTTCCATCCCACTTAAGGACAAGTGACGTTAAATCGATACGTCTGTTCTATATAATTTAAGCGCTCATTGACGTTTCTTAGCTATCGCTAGTATATTAAGCAGCAAAACCTACGTCCTACGTAAATAGAGAAAACGAGAGAAAATTGAGAAGCATGTTAGTTCATTACATTTAAGTAAGTTTTATATATGTTTTAAGAAAACAAAGTGAGCTTGGATATATTTCTCTGTACACCACGTATGTACTCAGTACTGTCAATATATTGCGGAAGGAAACTCAGGTATTTAACACTAGTTTTGTTTTGTCAGCCTGATCCGAAAGATGCTGAGAGATGAAAAGAATATTAATGATACTGTAATATATTACATAGTTATCGAGTGATATTGGCAGGGGGAAATTTACGAAAAAATATAATACGTTTTTGAATATTTTCAAGTTGTAAGTTTGTTTTCTGCTTAAGGGAAGTTGAGACTTAGTTAGAAATTTTAAATTTATTATAAAATACTGAAAAATAAAATTGTTAGAAAAATTCATTCTCAATGACGTGAAACATCAATGGGTTAAAACAACTATCTAATCTACAGGATACTAAATGATCCAATATCAAAAAAATAGCTATATATAAGTATTTGCACTTTATTTGTGCATTTATATATAGCATTGTATATATTTATATGTCATTATAATGAAAATTGGATTTCAATTCGAATCCGCCGTTAGCTTTGAAAGTTTAAATATAGACCAATCCTATTAAGTCGTTTACGGATCGTAAATCCAAAGGTAATAGCCGTATAGGCACACAATAAGAGGAGGGGCCCCATAGATAGATAGAAGGGGGGCAATTTACCTCACTTGGTAAAGAGGAGTGCATTTGAATGAAAATACAATAGACAGCTAGCTTTCCTTTTAGTACAAAAGATTTCTGGTACTGACAAGAATGAAATGTCAGTCGTTAAGTTTATATTGTTTTTATTGACATTATATCCTACATATAGTAGGGTAAGGTAAGGGTACCGGGGAACCTAGAGTTAAGACGATCTGTTACTATTAAGACACTTCGGTTCTCCACTTTCCGCTGAATTCTTGGGACATTCCGTGTGGCGTGGTGGGATTTAACGGCGCGCTTCGTTATCATAGCAAAGAAATGAAAATGTTAAATATTTTATTTCCTCGTTATATCATTTCTAGATCTTCCCTCTGGTATCAAGATAAAGCGCAGCGTTGAGTTCCGCCACTCAAAACGCAACAATATGTGTATAAATTGTAATGAAAATTCTACCACAATTTTATTAAGAACTCGTGTCATTGTAATTTCCCCATAATTTATAGTGAGTTCATGATCTTAATAATAAAATAAATATAGTATATATGTTTTTTTTATATTTTTAAATATATTTTTTTATTTACTTACAGTAGATACCTAATATTTTGTTTTTAAATAATTTTATATGCAGTTTGACATTGAATTGATTTTGTAAGCAGTTTGATATAATATTAGCAAACACCCAATTTCAATGTCCATATAGACGAAGTTACAAACGGAATGTAGAGTGAGACAACACTATAAAACATGATTGACATTAGTGCTAGTGTCATTTAACAGTGAACTAATTAAACCTGCGTGTTCATAATAGACACAATTAATGTATATAATACTCTATGTTGATGATACAAACAATTCTACAAATTAATTATTATTATAAAGTTGTTGTCTTTGAAAAGAAAAGCTTATATGGCTTTTATAGCGTCACGCTACATCACGCACATAGGTGGTTAGGCAGAGGAAACCTAGTGTTAAGACACTCTGCCCCCCCCCCATTTTCCGTCGAATTCTGAAGACATAGACTGTCCTTATTGTTTAAATTTCAATTTATAATCGTTTACTTTCAAATATAAATTTTTAAAATATTAATAATATTTAATCGATATAATAATGAAATGTAAAACTTCATCCAATCAAAGAAACCCATGTGTAAACTTGTACACTTGTGGGATTTGTACCCGCACTTTTCAATACGACAATTTTATCGGCTCAATTCAATTTACTTATAAAAATATATATTGAAAATTTTAAAAGCCATTCTTATTACAGAATAATCAACTATATTATACTACCAATTACCTTCTCATTTGCGTTTCGCGTAAAGTGCGTCAGAAAAGGTATATAATTCACGAGTTAACGTGAATTTACCGTAGTAATTACGGTTTTTACGTTCACATGTCACATGCTGTTTACATAACTGATTGTTATTTTGATGTAAGTAGCTAATTCAAATAATTGTTGTGTATACTTAATATGCTTTTTAAATATATGTATTACTTATTAAAAGAAAAAATATATATAATTGGCAACGTAAATTTATAGTACAGTTTTTTTTAAGATATTCTAGTATCGAGACTCTTTGTATCATCTTTATCAGAGCAAGGAAAAAAGAAAAAAGAAGCAAGGAAGAAAGGAGAAAAAGAAAAAGAGCTAGGGAATCGAACCCACATCCTATCACACTGCGCCAAATTGGCATAAGTGATTTTTTATCTTTTGCTAATGGATGCAAATTTTTAAATTAAGAAATGAACGAAATGCATAGATATCTCGTCACGCAATTGACATCAAAGAGAATGTTTTAAAGTAATATACATATCCGTTATTAAGTAAGCCTTAAATTTTTCGTTTGACATAAATCAGGATAAGATATCTATTTATCAGCACTTAGGTAGCTACTCCAAATACAGCACTTAAAATAATAATTTTAAAAAGTTATTCTTAAAAGCAATTTTAGCATATTTATTATACACTAGCGACCCTTTCGCGGCTTCGCCCGCTTAGGCTACATAATTATATTTGTAACCTGCATTTGTTTTCTAATATTAATTTAGTTTTAAAAACGATCTACATATACATATGTTGAAAAATACCCTTCCCTTCAACTAATTTAAAAAAATAGTTATTTATAGCAATTTAGTCAAACAACACATTAGATTTTTTGATAGAGATTAGCGTAAACAAATGCACAAACAAACATATATATATGTTTTTTTCAGGATCAAGGTATTAAGGCACTTCGTCCTGCATTTACCGCCTTCTTACTAGAGCGACGAAATGAAAATAATAATAAATAATAATTCCGTCCTCCGAGTGGGAATCGAACCGACAACCGTCGCGTTTACAATCACTTTCGCCACTGCACCACGATGGCCTCAAATCCATACATGCTATATGACTATTAAGCTTTATATTAAAGTAAGCATAAATTATTTTTACTTTATCGTGTAAGGTATATCACTCTGAAGCCAGTGGTGGCTGAAAGAGACAAGCGCGTGACTGTTAAAGCGACAGGTTCTTTAAATATTTAAATAATTTATATATATGTATACGAATATATATATTATAATTAAAACTGCAGATGTATGATAATTTACTTTAAAAAGTCATCCAACCACTTCACTAAAAGTTAATTAAAACCAGCAAATCGCAAAAATTCCATTAAGTCGATAACTTCGTGACAGGCCACTAGACAGAGAGAGTAGAGTACGGTATAATTACACAAATTGCTCGGCCCATTGGAGTTATGCTGATGGTGCCTCTTGATATGGTGACGTCAGCTTGTTTTCCTTTTGTTTTTGAGGCCAATCGTGGCGCAGGAGCACAAAGATTTCGATCCCCACTCGAGGAAATTAAATGGATATTTAAATTTATATTTACATTTCTTGGCTCTGGTGTCGAGGCAAAACGCGGCGTTGTGTTCCGCTACTCAACACGCAATGCCTCCAGAAGTCGGTAGAAACTGGCAAACGGAGAGTTTTAATTTACTAGGTTCCCTCTGCCTACCTTGTTGTACCAGTTGGTTCATTTTATATAGAAATGTTGTATTATTATAATACTTCTTTTGTTGTTTTTTTTCATAATAATCTCATATTATTACACTGTTTGAATAATATTTAATTAACGAAAAATGTTAATTAATGAAATTAGTTACGGCAATTAAGGTATAGCATTTTAAGTATGGCTTCGATATGATACTCTGACTGACAGCCTTATAATTTACGATTAAATACGAAACCTCGCCGCCCGGCTTCGCTGGCAATCGCAAAAATAAACCTCTTTGAAATCCAACAGCTATATTCTTAATTTGACACGGTTATAAATATGACTACAGTAAGCTCTTAAAATTTAAGAAACAACTAAAAAGAGCTCATAATCTTCCAACCACTGAACATATTTACTTGAATCTTGACTAAAAAAACTTTCGGTTTAGTCGCTCTTCAAATAAAAAAAACCACATCAAAATCGGTTTACCCGTTAGAGAGCTATGATGCCAGACATAGCCGTATATGTACTGAATGAAGAAGATATGTGAAAATATTACAATTTTTCATGATATATTGTAAATTATTTATTTATATATAATCTATATAGTTTTTTCTTTCCCGCTGTACAACGCACACAGTAGGGCAGAGGGAATTTAGTGTCAAGACACTCCGTTGCCCATTTTCCGCCGAATTCGGAGGCATTTAGTGTTGAGTAAATAAGTTTAGTCGGGCTTGATAATATTTAAATTGAATGGTTATAGCATTTAATTAGTAAATAATTCCTATGGGAACGGAAACAAGGTGTCATTGAGATATCACTTATACGTATTATTATTTCTAAATTAATATCCTGTTTTAAATTAAATATTAGTTTGGTAATTCTATTAGCATATAATAGATTTTTCTATTTAACTTATAATATAAGTTATTTATTATATTTTTTTAAAACCAATTAGCGGGTTTTCTCGTCCTCGTTTGGATATGGTATCCTTTATAGCACAATAAGAAGTTTTAAACAGGTTTATTGTTAAGTTGGATAACCAGTATATGAATATGGGTATGTCAAGTTTTTTTTAAGATCTGTAAATATATATGATTTAGATATATAAAGGATATTTAAAGCGAAATTACCTATTCCTTAGATTCCTTTTGCTATTGAGTTGAATGACATAACTTAAATAATAAAAAAAATATTATAATAACATATTACAGAATAATTAAAATAAATTAGTAAAGAAAAATACGTTTACATCTATAGAGACGTATTTTAAGATTTTATTAACAAAAATATAATATTTAAACACGTATATACTAGTATAAAGAGAATTTTCATGTAAAATTTTATGGTTTTTCACATACCTAAGTGCTTTGACTTTGGGGGACAAAAGAAAATTTGAATAATAAAAACAGATATGTTCGTTCATGATAGGTTTTTATTTTTTTATTTTTCAGAACGAATCTTTTAGTTAACTTTTTCTAATCGGCCCAAGACTGTTCTATTTATAGTATAATTCGTAATTTCAATTATTATTATTTAACGTTATTTTCATACGAATTTCGATTACTATATATCCATATTTTGGTAAATGGACTCAAATCGTTCTACAAAAAGCGAAATAAGAAATTGGTCAGTGGATTTCATTTCAATCGAGAGACGTTCACGCGTAAGGTCAGCTATTAAGCGGGTCGTTGGGCCGTGTAATCAACACACAAATTACGAAGTAGATCTGAGTAGAAATGACAGGAGAGGTTATTTTATTTGTTAATATTCTATAATTTCTATATTTAAAGCCAGTAATAAGTAGAACAATATATTTCTTATATTTTTTTTAAACAAGTAAACAATTTTGAAGAGAGAATTAAAATAACCTGAATGCGAGTAAGATATATTGGTTCTAGTATCTGAAAGAAAACGCGGCGATAAGTTTCGCCACTCAAGTCGCAATGACTCCAGAATTTGAACGAAGAAGAGAAGAGAGGAACGGAGTCAGAAGAGGAGAACAAAGTATCTTAACATTAAATTCTACTTGCCTACTAAATGAAATATCTCATACAGACAGAGTATTATCGACATGAAAAATCGATAATTTAGTTTGAACCTGAGACAAGAGAAAACAGTTAAGTAGTTCTGTATAGAACCACCAACTAGAAGGCGTGCACCAAATCTCTTCACAGCCCGTTGGCTTCGAGGCACTTAGATCCTTGTATTAACCTTGGACTGCTACGAAGGTTGCTGTTTGCGTCAAAATTGACAATGAACTTTCATTTATACCTTCGTCTCTTTAAACAATGTAATAACGGGTAAAGTAACACGTGGAAAGAAATATAATAAGCGAGTCATTCACCTCAGATTTAATGCAATTAAAATTTAATACTATATTATTATATACTGAGGCCAGCGCGGGAGTGTAAGTGTGTGTAAACGCAACAGGTTGTGAGTTCGATTCTCGCTCAATGATATGAAATATTAAACATTTTCATTTCTCCGCTCTGGTATCGAGGCAAATGCGACGTTGAGGTCCCCCAGTCAACACTTAATGCCTCCAGAATTTCGGATTACAGTGTCAAGCTGAAAAAACATGTTACTGAGAACATTTTAATTCAATAAGTGACAATTATGTCTTTGTTCTCTCGGTTTTTTGGTGTGGGCTTTAAGATAAAAAAATATTAATAAATATGAGCGTGTAAGAAAATATTAATAAATATGAGCAGCTATTGTTTGCGATGTTATTTAATTGAGTGAAGAATTGTAAGTAAAGACTTACTTAATATCTTCGGATCGTAACTTCTTTTATTTTAAGTTTTATTTTTTTTTCAGTTAATTAAAATATCGATTTTTTTTTCAGCTTCACATTGCTCTGATTCTCTGCTGAGTGTGCAGAGGTGTTAAGATATTTCGATCCCCACTTTCCACCAAATTCTTAAGGTTTTGTGTGTCGAATGGTGTAACTCAACGCCGCTTTTTCTTGCTCACCGGAGCGAAAATATGAAAAATTTCATTGCTTCGAGTAGAAATCGAACCTAAAACCTTTGTACGCTTGTGTTCCTACGCTATGTTGGCGTCAAAATATATATTTTAAATTTAATATCTTTCAAATAATCGATCAGAGCTTAATTTGTAATTGATTGATTGTGCACAATATAGATAGTTCAATGAACATTACAAAACTATTTCAGTTGAAATAATACAGTCGATTTCACTAATTAGATTCTAATATATGTATGTATATATACTATGATATGATACCAGTGGGGGGCAGGGGCACAAAGTGTGACTATAAACGCGACAGGCAGTGGGTTCGGTTCCCACTCGAGGGAATGGAATATTTAATATTTTCATTTCGTCGGTCTAGTGTTGAGGCAAAGCGCGATGTTGAGTTTAGCCTGCCTCCAAAATTCGGCGAGATGAAATGGAGAATAGAGTGTCTTAACACTAAGTTCTGTCTGTCTGTCTGCGGGATGCAGCGTGAGGCTGAAAAAAAAAATGATACTACGATATTTTAGTGGTAATATGGTGTAATATACGGGTATGTTATAATAATAAAAGTAATGAAATGACAACCGTTCCCGTTAAGGTGTTCTTAATTTAAAATTGCAATTGATCTTTCATGTGTCAGATTAACGAACGTCCAGTGTATGAATTATACATAACTATGGTACCATATGTTTCTTTATACAATATATTTCTTTAAGTATACAGTATACTTAAAAATATTTAAAATATTTACTTATATTTTAAATATTTTTAAGTTCTACAACTAGATACGCAGCGCCTCCAAAATTCGACGGAAAATGGGGAATGGAGTATTATAACATTAGGTTCCTTTTGCCTACCCTACCATTGCAAGATACAGGGTGAAGCGTATTTAAATATTATTTAATAAAACCAGCCATTGCATTAGTAAAGAGTACCTATAATTAAGACACGCGCCAGCGAATCTAGCCAAGTTAAAAAAAACCCACAGGGTATTATAATACATACATAGGTACATTAACTTATATAATAAAAGTATGTATGAATATAAAAAAAGTCGAATGAATTTTATCCCAGGTGACCACAGATTCGGTACCCATATAGATCTCCCATTCTATTGCCAATGTAGTCGAGAAGGACTCATTATTTAACATTTAACTTGGCTCTTATTTCACATTTATATCTTTGGGGATTCTTCGGGATCTATATACAAGCAAGTACTATATGTAAAATATATATAATTATATAAACGAAATTAATTTATGTACTCATTATCAAAGGTTAGGTAACGAGCTTGCGTAGGCGATTAACTTGTATAAAATAGTTATATTATAAAGAAATACAAAATAAGAATGTTTTAATACGATTTCCTTATAAATATAAAGTAAGCACGTCGTTTGAGAAAAAATATTTTTGTTTTATTCTTAGAAATCAGCGTTCGCAAACGAAATATGCTAATAAAAAGCAATTTATTTTTTGCTTTAGAAAGTGAGACATCTTAAACCAATATTAAGTATTTATATAATTAAAATTTGTTGTCAATTTTCGTTTCTAAATATTCAAAGAAATATGATATACATATATGAAACTTTTGATTGGGTCACGACGATAAAAATGTATCATAATCTCTGCCTTCAAAATCTGGACATGAAAGTAAGCGTGATTGAAGTTTTGGACTTGACATCTAGCTGTGGGTCTAGCAGACTTTGGTACTGTTTAAACCAGAAAAATATTTTTTAATCGTAAAATGTAAAAAAAAAGTTGTTAAGTAGAAGGGTTTTGTTTGTATGGGTTGCAGTGTATGGACTATGAATGGTACTTGAATAAATTTTCTTTTTATTTTTTTTACTAGCTCTTAACTGCGAATAGAAATGGGGAGCGAGGAAAAGCGCGGCGGTGAGTTCTGCCACTCAACACGCAATGACCTCAAAATTCGGTGGAAACTGAAGAACGAAAGTATCATAGTGTCTTAACACTAAGGTCCCACATAAAAATGTAATAAAGTCTATATAGGTATATAAGTAACCTTCCAATACAAAAAGTATACAATTCATATAATATGCTTCTAATTTTGTATATTCTTGCATCATATAAACTAATGTTATACTATTCAGTTAAATGTATAATCTTATCAAAAATTATTGCAAATTTCAAGGAAGATTATCAACTATCAAAGTTACAATAAAAACAAAATGACCTTCACATTCATTCTTACAAAATCCTGATTAAATTACGTTTTTCTGATTAAAATAATTTAGAGATAGGAAAATATTTTGAAGGTAATTTTTTTTTGTCTCTGGCTAACATTTAGCATACGAAATCCATTATACAGTGACACATCACTAATGTTTATCTTTGATAAGATCCGCATACACTAGACTTAAGGCGCCAAGGAATAACTAAGGGAGATAATCATTATTCTAGCAACGTATTGATATCTTTGTTTTAGTTTCATTTTTTTTATTAGTAGAATATACAAAATATAATTAGTTTGGAGTTTTTTATAATATTATAGTTTAGCTGTTAAACTATGGGCTACAGAATATATAAGTTGTTGTAATATCAATTGAAATTAGAAGTATTTGTGATCTGTGGTAATGTTATTTATATTAAAATTGGTAAATTGTTTATTACGAATGAATAATTTTACTATGTCTTTTGGTTCTTAAAATAAAAACTTCTTTTATGTATTAAATACTTGCCGAGTCATTAACACAGCCTCTTATTTGTTTAGGTGTTATAAACTTGTATTTTTAAATCGAATTATTGCTTTTATTTACCCTAACCTCCTAATATACGAACGTTGTATTTTTTTACATGTTTATATATTTCAAAATTTCACTTATAGTACTTGTTATTTACAGTGCCCTTAATTGCGTGAAAGATAAATTAACAATAAAATATATCTAATTGTAATTTCATATCGTAATTAATATGGAATGTTATAAATGTTCAAAGACTATAAAATGATTTTCCTGAAAATAGTGGCGACAGGAGTATTTTCTTTCAGGTTCGCTCTCTTTATTTCTATGGTGTGTTTGTAAAATACATTCAAAAACATAAATAATATTTTTTACCATAGAAATTCTGAATCCTCCGAATTCTGGCTGGCTTCACAATATGTTGCGGGGCAGAGCTTAACGCCGCGTTTACCTTGACACCAGAGTAAGTAAAGCAATTTGGTTTACATAATTTAATATATAATTGCGTATTAGTTTCGTTAGTAGAAGCGATATTTCAATATGTACATATATTTCTTATCTAAAAGTACATTAAGATTATCGAATAAGAAGACTACTTTTGTCTGATTAATCGACGCCCTTTTAGCAATCGTGTAAATGGCTTTCAGAGAATTAATGAAATCCAGGGACAGATAATATCTATAAACATAATATAAATATATAGATACACTCCAGTACATAATAAATAAATTGTGTAATAGAAAATGATTTATTTTTATTTTGCTGAATTGTCAGAATTATAAACTTCTATTTATTACCTACAAGTCTTTTTATAATAAAAAAAGTAATAAATCCATAAGTCTAAGTAAAATAATACAAACATACAGTTGCACACATAGTACTAATATCAATAATGGGAAAGTTTGTTTGTTTGTGAGGATGCATGTTTTTTTTACTACTAAACAGATTATGATGAAACTTTACACTTATATGGAAACATTTTGTACGAATTTCATATATTATAACTATAAGTTTAAGCGGGCAAAGCCGCGTGAGGGCCGCTAGTATTTTTTATAATGGATTACGTTTATGTATTAAAATTCTGTTTAAAAATTTGGATACAGCGTGATTGATATCGGCGCCACTCGCAATCCATCAAACGGACTATCTTATTAATTAATTATTCTCATACGAGTGGTTTCGATCTTGTACTTGTACTCAGAAATGGTTTTCTTCAGAAATGGCACATGTTCCCAATTAGTTTAATGTTTTTTTTATGTAAATCACTGAATATTTAAAGAAAAATGTAAAACTGTTCTATATTTTTGAAACAAGATTCTTTTTTTTTCTTTCTTTAAGAGCGAATCAGTTATAATAGTATGCTAGAATAATTAAAGGCATTCTTCGTTTTGTTTTTTTATAATGACTATTTTTTATAACTTCGTTTTTATAATGACTCATAGACTTTTTTATTTGTTGAAGTCAAACGGCCGTTGACAGCGATATACACGATGTGATATGACATGGTCAAATCAGACCGGTTCAAAAATTGCAAGAAGCATAGTATTGCACGATTTATTGTTTTTTTTTCTTCTCAGCTTCATACTGTAACCCGCATACAGCAGGAACCTAGTTATAAGCACTGCATTCCCATTTTCCGCCGAATCCTGGGGGCATTACGTATAAAGAGGCCTCAACGCCGTCTTTTGCCTCGACACCAGAACGAACAGATGAAAATATTAAATGTTTCATTTTCTCGAGTGGGAATCGAACCCACAATTCGTTGTCACACGTTGTGCCTCTACGCCACAACTGGTTACATATTTGGCTGTCATATCTTATATTTTTTGTTCATTCAAAACAAAAAAAGGCTAAGAAGGAAGGTGGAAAATCTAAAATGCATTCGATCACCTGTTAAATTCTAAATGGTGTTAGACTCTTTATCAAATCATGACATTAGACGCGTGGGCTAGTTCCAGTCGTTTCAAATGGAACAAAGGCAACGGAAACCTTTGTGATGTGAATTTTAAGTTACTTCAAATCGACCGTCTCGAATAAAAATTAAGATGAATTGACAACTGCAAGTTTCACTGTAAATGTATTTTGTTTTTAAATAAATGTGCGAACTTGGCTGTTTTACATTTTATGGAAATTGCTTACTTTGAAACAAAATTGACACGTTCTAATAATTAATAAAAAAATACTCATTTCATTAATAAAATAAATTTAGTATAAATTAATAGAATATTTTTTCATTCTTAAATTTTCAAAACAAATGCTCATTAATTGAGAAAAAAAAAATTATATCAGAATTTATTTAAAATTTAGTTAATATTTTCGCCCAAATTGAGACATATTTTGGGATTATCAATTTTTAGGATTTTTTTGCAATATTATATGTTGTTTTAAACAAACCTTGGGTGAGATTCTAATATACTATTATTAAGTTGAGATCGACACATCCTAGAAGTAATGAAACACAGTAAATTCTCACAGCTCTCTAGCCAAGCAAATCCAAAATGATTCCACCAGTGCCGCCTTCTGTATGCATTCTAAAACCTAACCTAAATAAACTTAACTATTGTAAGAAGATTTACTGTAGAACTCGCGGAACATTCCGCTCGTATTGGAAATGATGTCATCGATATTACTTATACGAAATTCGATCCACATCAAATATAATTCTTATGTGTTTTATCGACATCTAACTGTAAGTTTTAATAAACAATACTTAGTTATGTTTATATTTTTTTCTAAAAAAGCTAAGTAATAGAAGTAAATTTTATGAAACATTATAATTTTTTTTATAACTATAACTTACAACTAGAAACTCATGTATAAAGAAAATGTAAAAACCATTGTAAAAACCAATTTAATTAGCAATTATGATAAGCGTTACTTGTTATCGGAAAACATCCATGTGATATATGGCAAATCTTACAGAATATGAATAATATTTTAAAATATGATTAATAAATGGAAATTAAATATGATTAATAAATGGAAATTAAATATGATTAATATTTTCATTTCTTCGCACTGGCGTCAAGGCATAGCGCAATGCCTCTAGAATTCGGTGGAAAGTGGGAAATGGAGTATCTTAACACTAGGTTCCTCCTTTCTACCCTTCTATATGCGGGATTATAGCGTAACTCTGAAAAAAATTAGAATAATGTAACGATAAAGAAGTCATTTATTTAATGATAACATAATTAAGTTGAGAAGAACGGAACTTTATGATATCTATTATGAAAAAATATATATTTTTGCCAGATATGCTAAAAGACTCAGAAGAATCTATGGACTATTAAAACGGCACGTCAAGAGCGATATCAAACTGGGTTAAAAGCCAATATTTAAATATAATATATGATGGATATCATGGTGGAATTTTATAACAACCACGGTACTCTGTCAAACATTCCATTCCAAAATACGCTTTGACAACGAACATACCTACATACTCTCTATATATATTTGGAACATTCGATTTATTTGAAATGGGATTAATTAGGCAATCGTTAAGTAATAATACCCACATCTATATATATAAAATCGAAAGGTCACTCACTCATCACGAAATCTCAGAAACTACAAGTGCTAGGAATCTCAAATTTTGCATAGGAGTTACTTATAGGACGTAGGTGCTCGCTAAGACGGGAATTTGCAATATTCGATTTCTAAGGGGTTGTTTTTGGGGTCGAAAGTTTGTATGAAACTTCGTTACTACAAATGCTAGGAGTCTCAAATTTTGCATGGACGTCACTTATAGGACGTAGGTACTCATGGAGACAGAAATTAATAATAACGTAGATCACGCTGGCGAAGCTGCGGGCGGGCCGCTAGTATATTAATAATACCACGCAGTAAAGTACTTCCACTTCACCTATATAATAAGAGGCATTTGGGACGGAGCGAACCTCACTCAGAAAATAATGTTTGACAAATAAGCGGAAAACGTGGATTATTTTGAAGCTCATGTACTTGTCGTGTCCTAATTTCTATTTATTAATTTCTGTGAAATACTTATTAATGATATTATTAATAAGACTGGGCATGTGGTTATTATTATATGTATTTGGTATTAATATAAAATCAAAGGAGTATATAAAAATTTAATTTATTGATGTAATAGAACAATGATTTTTAAAAATTTTGTATTTTTGTTGATTTAATTGTAGTTTTCACTATAGTATTTGGTCCAATTTCCCTTAAAATTTAGTGTTGTTTTTATGTATAACGAAATAAAGTATTTAATTCGACAAAATTGCTACAAATGTTTATTGAATTGGCTTTAATATGGCAATTTTTTGATATATTTAGTAATGTTATTAGAACACGAAAGTAATTCAGATTAGTAAAAAAATATTGTGTAGATCTAGCGGGCGAAGCCGCGACCGGGTCAATTTTATTAAAAATGTATTTTATAATAGTCGTAAATATCATCAAATTTAAATTTAAAATTACAATATTAAACTCGCTTTAGCAAACTCTATCAAAATATGGCGATTGGTAATTTTCAACGCCCACTAAATCCAATATCTTTAATAATATAATAGTAATTTATGTCAAGTTTGGCACCGTACTCTCTGACTAACTGTGTTTGCATATTTTATAAACCTAATCTCAAATTGAACTTTGCAAGTAGGTATTTATGAAAAGAATACAGTTTTGAATTAATTTGAATTTTAATATTTTTCTTTGTTATAAAGGCACAATGATATATTATGGTTTCTAATATTTTTTTATTATGTTTGATTATTTTCATACAGTTTGTTTAAATCTTTTCTATATTAAAATAAAAAATCTCAGTTATATCTAATGATTAAAATCCTTTCGTAGCAATTCCAGGAACAGCTATTATATAAAAAAACACAATTCATCAAATATATTTTCTAAAAAACTTAGAAGTAGAATGGCATTCTATTATTACAGCCTACAAAGACATTCGAGTAGGGAGTTAACACTCCACGAAACACTTTGTCCTTACTGTATTGACACTATATATAAGATCAATACAAATATTCAACTGAGACTTGAAACACAACAAATATAAACATTAGAGTAAAGTAGGTACTTATTGCTATATGTCGTTATTTGTTATTTCTTGGTTTTCTATATAAAGTATGACATCATAGTGAAATAGCATTTAATCATAAACTTCTTCATCTCTTTTCAGCCGAATCACGCATGAAGCAGGGTAAGCAGAGGGAGCCTAGTGCTAAGACACTCCGCTCTCCTCTTTCCGCCGAATTCTGTAGGCATTGCTTGTTGAGTAGCGGAGCTCAAGCCCACACTTTGCCTCAATAACAGAGGGAAGAAATGCAAATATTATATATTTCATTTCTTCGAGTGGGAATTGAACAAGGAACCGTCGCCGTTTACAGTCCTATGATGAATCTCTATCGTTCTGGTAAGAAAAACCACTTGAGTTCTACTCAACAATATCTCGAATAAGTCTTAAAACCGAGATTTATTTGGCTTACCCTTTCATGCGAGACTATACTAGAAAGAAAAAAAATTAAGAAAAAAATTAAAAACTATAAGAGAAAAAATTATACTAGATCTATCATTAATCTTTCTTTGCTTACTGTGCAGAGATAAAAAATATTTAAAATAAGAGTTAATATAACACAACCATTGTTCTCAAGTAAACAAAATTAAAACCCGTTTGTTAAGGTCACAAGTGTTTTATTTGAATTTTATGCGTTATGTGGAATTTTTTGAAAATATTAATTATATTTCATTATACATATGTAAAAATTGATTTATATGTTGTCAGCTTTGTTTGTACAAAGCGCAGTTTTTAAATTGACCATTCTCCACGAAATGTCTCGAAAATGGACAATGTAGTATAACGCTATGATGTCTCTACCTATCCTGTTATATGAGGGATACAGGGTAACGCAAAAAAAATATATTTTTTTATATAAGTAAATAAATATAATTAATCACCACCCAACACGCAATGCCCCCAGAATTCCTCTGCCTGCGGGATACAGCGTGAAGCTAAAAAACATAAACACTACAACCACAGATATATCAAAGCAATATAGAATTATTCAAGTCACCATTAAGTAAGTCGCAATACACTTCCGTCATATTAATATTGGTTGACGTAACAATGTAATTCAATGAATGCGCAGTTATGCATTGTCTTGAAACTTAAGTAGAAGGTATACCTAGGCTTGTATGTTTTATAATTGCTCTCAACTCTGAGATCGATCTTGAGTTGCTGCTTTCATTTATAGACTATAACTCAACGAACTCAACGAACGCTTTATCTCGTTACCAGAGCGAAGAAATGAAAATATTAAATATTTTATTTCCTCGACTGGGAATCGAATCCAGAACCTATATATAGCGTTTACTGACACATTTGGATCCTGCGCCCCAACTGGCCTCCACACATAAATATGCAATAAAATAACTATTCTAACTGCGCCACGATCTCGTCATTAAAATTTAGTTATTTATACAATATGAATATTCCTTACGTTTCGCAAAGACGTGACAGTTACACCTGTATAGGAATTTTATATATTTAATTAATCTTAATCTAGAAGATTACGTAATCTCTAAGCTTAGTAAATAAATATTTAAACAATTTTATATAGGATATGAGACATTGATATATTTTTAACATTTTTGAAGTGTGATTCTACATTTAGAAAAGAAAAATACTTATTTAGAAAACGTGTAAAAGTTAGAATGTAGCGCGCCTTTTTATATATTGTATACATTTTATCCATACCTATATTATAGTCTGTCTGTCTGTCTTTTACGCAATCAGGGCCAAACCGCTAATTCAATTGTGATATAATACTCATACAAAGATACTTGAGGGTCTCGGGATGAACATAGGATACTTTTTTTTCTCATATTTGTAATATTTTCGATATATATCAATATATTAAAATACTTATTAATTTGACATGCAATAAATTCCGCCATGTTAATAACAACCGTCGCTAAGCGACCGTTGCTAAGCGACGATTTGCAAAGTTTGTTGTTAGAAAACGTCACCCAAAATGAGCTTGCTTAACGCATCTCTCTATTGAAAACTGAAAATAATTTCATAAATATATTTAATAAATATTCTTATGGTTCAAGCGGGCGTAGCTGCGTTCGGGTCCACTAGTTATTATATATAAATTTCATTAAATATATAACGCACATAAACGGCTAAACAATATGAATTTAAATGAAACTAGCAGTAAAACGTCATTTAGAGATAAATATAATAGCACTGCATTGGCAGCGGTCGAGGTTAAACGCTAATGTATACAATGTTTCTACAAACACATACAAATGTATGTATGTAACTATATATAACTATAGACTATATATACTATATGTAACTATAGAAGCCTTAATGAGAAATTCCATGATTTCATGCTTTAAATAATTAAATTTGAATTTTGTATAATTAAACAATTTATTTTTTTTTTTTGCACATGAGGTTAATGCTGTTAACCCTATTGGCTTTTACAGCGACACCGGTTGGGTAGGGAAGAGGGTATTCTCTCCCTGAGGAAATACAAGCATTAAGTGACTGCCTGTGAGGAACCTTATTATAAGTAAAGTTTCAGTAGAATGAAACTGATATGCAGGAATTAAATATAAATAAGCTTTTTTCTATTTGTTTCTTTTAAAAAGAAATAAAAATATTTAAACTTATTTGAAATGTTAAAAATTTTTATATAACAGGAGTCGAATCTGCGTCCTCTCATTTGCTAAGCCGTTTCTACTCATAGCCTTCTATTAGATTACAACGATCACATAAATTCAGCAATTTTCCTAACCTAACCTAATTAACATATTATTATAATATACTTAAATAAATAAGGTATCTACCGCGTCAGTCCAAGACTCGTTTTCGTTGAATTTAGAAGACCTGCTCATCATGTCTTATCTTTAAGATATAATATAAGAGGATGATTCTGATAAGCAATTTCCTTATAGTAATAAGATTTGGCTTCAGCGTGAATTATAAACACGCTTATACGACGAACTATATATAGGTACATTTGTCAACGGGACTGACGGATGATAGTAATAGATTCGAACCTGCTCCGTAAAAGTATCATGTTTCTTAGACATTTACTTGGCGTGGTCAGGCAGAGCGTGGCGTTGAGCTCTGCATCATGTAGAATGAAATGTTCTTAAGTCGAAAATTCAATAAATTATTTTTGGCTGCTCCCCAAAATGATTTATGAATGTATGAATGTCCATACAAAATGTATGTACGTGGCAATATATTATATTTTCTTTTAAAGTTTTAAAATTCATAGACATAAGGTATTTAGTTCTATTCAAGAATTGCGGGCGAGTCAATGGCATGAACTTGAGACACCTGAATAGGAACGACTTTCAATAGGTCGACGTGCATAATTTCGCGTGTATGTTTTTTTTAGCTTATCGCTGTATCCCTATAAGGTAGGCAGAGGGAACCTAGTTAGTTAAGTGTTTAAGATACTCCGTTCCCTATTTACCCTCGAATTCTAAAGGCATTGCGGCTTTTGGCTCGACATCAGAGCGAAGAAATGAAAATATAAAAAAAAATCTTTAAATAGGAATCGAACCCATAGCCTGTCACGTTTACAGTCACACTTTGTTCCCCTGCACGACTGCCCTCATTTCTTATTACTTCCACGTTATCAAACAACTAAATTACATTTTTTAAGCATTTATTTTAATTAAAGAAATAAACAAGCGATTACGATAAATATTCATTAATTTAATTATATTGCATTGTACTTATGTATGTTTGTACGTGTAATGTCAGTAGAATGTAAATAATGTTACCAATTCGCCATGTTGGTTTTCCCGAGGAATATGGTTAATGAGGAAGCTGTGACTAAACATATGACATAATCCATTAATTATTACAGCAATTATTATTAAAGAATATTATTATATAAATTATTAATAGGTTTTGCGTATGTAATTACATATATACAAGTTATTATTTCCCTATTGGTCCTTATAAAATGGTGGCAGAGTTGGTTGTGAGTTCTTATTCCAATAAGTTAAATAAATGAAAAAAAAAATTATATTAAAGTATTAATAATAGTATCTTTACTTATTTAAATATTTGGAATAACCAGAAAATGTTTTACACGGACCAGCTCAAAAATATAATAAACTTCTTTTTATTTTATTAACATCATTTACTTTATCATATTTTAGTGCTACATTAAAAAATATATGCCTTTATATGTTCAATTCAAAGGAAACCAGGTCGCGGACGTTATTTGCAAATAAAATCTTCCTCGAGTTAAAATAAAACTAAGCAGATACTACAGACATATATATATACTAGCGGACCCGGACGCGGCTACGCCTGCTTCAACTTAAGAATATTTATTAAATATATTCATGAAAATATTTTCAATTTTCAATAGAATTAGTAAGAAAATATAAGCTTAAATAATCGAAAAGAATAATAAACAGATACGTATTATTAGAAAAAAATATTTGAGTTATTGAAATGAACCAACAAAAGGATTAAAAGTAACTAAAGGATAGGTATTCTTAATATTAGAAAAAGTACATAAAGTTTTCCGTGCGTGCGTACCTAGATATCGACTCTAAGAAATAACTAAACATTTCTCTCCATTAAATAGGATAATTTTAGCGGGCAATATCAAATAAAATAAGAAGAGAATCAAAGTGTAGTTTAAATTAATTATAAACAGCAAATAATTACATAAAAATTTACAATAGTTCGAAAATGTATGAAAATTTATAAAACCGTCAACAGATGACCTGCCCGTTCGCGTCGGTCATACTGTGCCGCCCGTAGGCTAGGTCATTTGGAATCAGTGACATCTACTTAATTATTTATTAGAATGTTATACAGTAAACTATAATTTCAATTTAGATAAAATGCTAAAAGTGACTATTATATTTATTTTCATAAGGATGAATATCAAAATGTCGCGGTAACGGTTGCGTAGCGACGCGACGGTTGTTATTAACATGGCAGAATAAATTGCATGTCAAATTAGAAACTACTTTAAAATATACTAGTTTATATGTGTAATATAATGTTATATAGCCTATAGCACTTCTGAAGAATGCAGCTTTCATACAAAACAAAAACAAAGTAAATCGGACCAGTAGATCCAGAGATCTTAGCGTTCAAACAAACAAACAAACAAACAAACTCTTCCGCTTTATTATATTATAGTAATATAGTAATAGTATATAGTATAATATAGTATAGATATTACCATTACATATATATATACATATAATGTATATATATATGTAATGGTGGACCTTTACGACGGTAATAACAAATAATGGAGAAGTGTCCTAAGTAACAAAATTCGTTTTATTATCTTTGCAAGGCGAAGTCAGCCATTTATGAGGTATTTAGGAGTTCGCCCCAATTATATGTTTCTATTTCGGTGCTAATAGCCCGCTCAAGATTTGTATCGCTTTGCATTTCCTGTTTTAATTCGTTCCTTACTATGGTGGGTTATGATGCAACTTAACGTTAGGATTAAATTCCAAATCAAGGAAATTGAAATATAAATTTAATCAACCTTAAATTAGGCCGTCGTAGCGCAGCGGCACAAGGGTGTGACAGTAACGCGACGGTTGTGGGTTCGATCCCCACTCGAGGAAGTGAAATATTTATTTACGAGGCAAAAGCGCGAATTCGGAGAAAAGTCAGGAACGGAAAGTCTTAACACGAGGTTCCTTCTGCCTACCCTGCTGTGTGCGAGTTACAGGTGAAGCTGATTTTTCATGGATGCTATGGATAAAATTGAAATAGTTACACAAAAAAAAGTAATCAATGAATATAGTCATACAAAATAACGCTATGAATGAATGACACGTAGAAGTAAAAGAAAACAAGAAGATGAACGTGCTTAAGTAGTTTACTGTCGCTGAGTGAATAAATAATGAAAGAACAGTTAAAAGATTTACGATACAAGAGTGCGTCGTAAAGGAATTACTGAGAGGGGCGAGAGTTTTAGGATTAAAGAGACCTAACTCAAATTTCGGTAGCTTCTGCTTTTTAACAATAAACAAGCACTTCCAAAACTGTAAATTTGTATTAATTTCATGCAGAATATAACTATTACGAGTTTAAGATGTAATTTGCAAGATTAACTTATGTTACGTATAAGATTATGCATATATTTGATAGTGAAAGGTGTTGGCCTGTGATGGTTTCTTTCTGCGAATCGATTGTCGCACTGAAGAAAACCGCGGAAGACGTGCCTCAAACGTGAATACTGACTTGCTTCTCCGCCGGATGCCAGTGTCATTACAGGATCGCCAGTATTCTAGGTCAGGGCCCAGGGCATCCTAAAGAGAATGGTGGTTTTCTGCCGTAATGTCTTAATAGTACGTCCGTGAGTCTCGTGTCGGTGGTGCGTTATTGTAGCCTCTTTAAAAATTATTAACTTCTATTATTTTTTTTATATATTGTATTTTAAAAAATAAACAAAATTTATAGAGTTAATTAAAGCATTGTAAATAATAATATATGACATTGTACAATTACTATTATTATAAATATAAACTGTAGTGCAAAGCCATGAGCAGATGCTAGTAAAGAGTAAATGGATTCCGTTGGCCATCATCCTTTATCTTGAGAGCAAATCACGTGAGATATATTTTATTACGCCAAAGCCTTATTTCCGTGTAGGTACTATATATCGTTTATCTTCTAAATTAGCTTAATATGTTGTTTTTTTAATTGTTTTACACTTTTGGTTCGCACGGACGACTGTTTGTCCCAATATTTACTTTCTTAAATTTCACAATAAATGGTGTGTTTTTTATGAAAATTTACAGTCCATTTAAAATCGCAAAAGAAATTAATAATATTATTAAAATATATGTTATTAATGTACAATCTGGTCCAACAGCACCACCTGCACATATATATAATTATATTATTGAATTTGTTAAAAAAATATTGGAAAAGGTGACATACATAGAACAAAAACGAATTATTACAATTGAACGAAAAATAGTCTGACTCTTACATTAGAGGAAGAAAGAAGCCTTTGCTATTGGTTCTAGTTTTCTCAGCCTAGGAAAATATTAGCATTTTCCTGCACTGTAATCTTAATACTATTAGGAATATAAGCAAGAAGAAATAGGCTATAATTTGACAACAACTAATTTAGTATTATCAAATACAATCAAAATAATAAGCTATCCATAGAATTCTAGTAAAAACAACACAATAAATAATATTATTAAAAAATAAGGTTGACAAATAAACTTTCGTTGTAATATATGTATGTACGGATCGGGACAATATTTAGGTCACGGCGATCTTGAATGGTATGTCACGTTAGGGAAAGAGAGTCGGATGCCAAGTAGGCTCGAAATGGATGTCATATCATAGAAATATTACGTAATACCATCCCCTTTCTGTTTGTTTAGATGATAAATTATTTTTATGTTTAATAAGACCACTAGATCTCTATTATAAATGTCTCCTGTCTGATCCTTTCAGACTTCTCTCTGTTTTTTCTCTTGTTCTAAGTGACAAGAAATAGGTTTGAAAGAAAGAGTGATAATTTTGTGTTGAGTCCAGTTACACTAAATATACACAAAATTAATTCAGAAATAAGATTGGAACACATGTCAGTGACTTATATTAAGAGATTGATATATTATTGTTGTTATTGTTAAGAATAAGCATATATGTAAATAAGTTACGAAAAGTGTAGTGTAATTGTTAGGAAAAGGTACGTACCAATAAATATACTATAACAATCTTTCAAAAGTATTTTATATATTTTCTTAGGCACATACAGATAAATATTATAATTGTTTATACAGTTGGTTATTAAAACATAATAAATTTTATTTTCAATAAAATTATTATTTTTACGTTTAAATTTTTAAGTGCAACTTTATAAAACATATGGTTTCTCAACGTAATATATTGCGTATTAGCATTGATAACGTTATCAGTAGAATTATTTAACTGATTGTGGCTATCAGTGTCTTAGAAGTTAAACGATAACGCGCTTTTAATATACTTATTTCAGCTTACTTTTGATATTTCTTCCCTATTACTTTCGCATTGGTCTTAATTATATGTAGTTTAGTCATAGTACTAGCTTGAAAATTTAAATTTATATAATACACTAGCGACCCTATTGCGGCTTCGCCCGCTTTTACTACTGGATTATTCATATAATGTATGTTTGCAAATCACTTAAGATAATGTGAAAATTAATTAAACCCTAATGCAACCCGCATTTTCGTTTCAATAAGGATTTTCCAATTGTTTTACACAGCAAGGATTTTTTATGGTGAAAACCGCATCCAAATCCGTTGGGTGGTTTAGAAGAAGAAGAGTTAGAAAGTTCAGACAGACACAAAAAGCGACTTTGTTTTATAAGATATAGGATAACTATAGATATATAGACTTGTAGATTTCCATGTGAAAACTTTAAAAACGATCAGAAATATTTATTATTAACGATCAGAAATTTGATTAATTGTATTAATAAATTAATTAATTATAATTAGTGATAAATTTTCTGTTCATGCACAACTAAGTCAATAGGTCAGTTTTCTTTATAATTATTATTTACAAAAAACATTAACTACCGATTGATTTATTACCGAATTGATTATATGGATTGTGGCCAGTCGTGGCAAAGAGGCACAAAGTGTGACTGTAAACGGGCTGGGGGTTCGATTTCCACTCGAGGCAATGGATTTAATATTTCCATTTTTTTCGCTCTAGGCAAAGCGGTCTAAAATTCGGCGAAAAATGGGGAACGGAGTGTCCTACCACTAGGTTCCCTCTGTATACCCTGCTATGCTAAAAACACCGACATACATTGAATTGAAAACAACATATATTTCATATGAAACTAGGCTACAAAATCTGCAGAATATTAGTCTAGCATCAACGTCAAGTCTAAAAGATATGCAATGCCGTTCTCGTCTTTGTAATGCAAAATAGTGTATTCATATAGAGTTCTCGTCACCTTGAGACATAATGTGTTAAATATTGTAAAGTCATTTTACGGATTATTAGTTTTTTTTAAACTAGCGACCAGCGTGCGGTTTCGCCTGCTTGAATAACAGTTTATTTTATTATTTACAAATCTGAATTTCCAAATACTAATTCAAATTCAAATTCAAAATATTCTTTATTCAAATAGGCAATTATTATAAGCACTTTTGAATCGTCGAATGAATATATGAACAAAAAGCTACCACCGGTTCGGAAGGCAGTTCTGCTGAGAAGCTGATGCTGAACAGATAGAAATTTACAAGAACATAAAAGTGAAAATGGCATTTTAATCGGTTAAGACATTTCTGAGACTAGCGTGCACAAACACACAGATAATCAGACAAAAAATAAAGGGCCCCCAATAATAGTTTTTGCCAAAAATCTTTCATGTACTGACTGAGCGATGACTTATATTTTTACTATATGTATAGATATTGGTTAATAAAAAGTAATATAATAAATCTAGCTATTCCCTATAGAAATTTTGAAATGTAGATGCAGAACCAAATTAACAAATCTGCATCTTTTGAAGTAGACGAACCAGCGCTCTAGCCAATTTAGCTAACTTTTCTCCCACGTGGTGAACAGCTATTAGCATATGCTTTTATAATGGGATCCTAGGGAGTAGGAACGTTCTAAGTCATAATTTATAAAAGTTAAAAAAAAAACGTTTGTGTGTTCAAGTTCAAAATAATTTTTGTCAGCTTTACGCTGTAGCCCGCATACAGCAGTGTAGGCGGAGGGAACCAAGTGATAAGACACTCCGTACCTCAATTTCCGTTGAATTCTGGAGGCATTGCCTGGCCACAAGCGTGAGACTGTAACTCGACGGTTGTGGGTTCGATTCCCACTTTGGGTGAATGAATTATTATTTATTAATTTCTTTGCTCTGGTACCAAGGCAAATACCGTGACTTTACATCTTCCGCCACTTAACACGCAATGCCTGGTCAATAAAAAAAAATCTATTTTTACTGTTTTTTGTTTAATTAATTTACACTTATATTTTACAAAAAAAAATTAAATAAATAAGATAATTCATTTTTCCCATACATTTTCCAACCAAAACAATTTAACCTACTTTTTCATGAATCACTCACTGTACGTTCTGTAAATATACCTACATACGGCTGTAACAGTTTGTATAAGATTTTTGCACTTACTAAAGTTATCACGCGTGATACATAAAAAAAAATGGCCGTGAGTCACGTCACGTTGTAATACGTAGGTTCCGTTATATAGTCAGTATTTCCGTTGTAATTCTAATTTAATAGTTATCAAAACAAAAGTTAAGTATAAGTGCAGTTACGATTTTTTTTTATTGTAGATAGGCAAGCATTTCTCCGCTATCTCATCTGGTGGTAAGTGACGATGCTCTCACTCTCTCATCTCTCTATTCACTCTTGCCTTGAAAAGGGCCAAGTTGTATTTAGGGAGTTCTACTCTTTAGCTGTTCGCATTAAGAAACGATTTATTATTTTAGAAAAACTTCTGGATTTGTGATACAAAATCGCTTAAAGAATGTTGACCAGCTCCAAGCAATTTTCTTTTAAGCGAATAGCTTCTTAATAGTATAACTCAGTTTTACTTTCATTTATTAAGACATCTCATCATTGAATATTACTTTACATACTGACTCAGGAAGTGTGTTTAGCGTAAACAAGCTCGATCTGTGTTCTAGTTAACTAACATAATAATGTTAGTACAATCCTACTCTACAAGTCTAGCTAATTATTTTTGCGTTGCTTTTTAGTATTGAAATGATATAATACTTATATTTAATGTATTTTTTATAAGGAGTTTCCTATATAATATACATTTTTTGCGTCCACCCATCTACAGCCTAATACATAAATTATTTTTTAACAAAAAGAAAAACCGACTAACTAAAAAGTGAAAAATAATTTTACAAAGATTTTATAATTTTGAAGTCGGTGCCAAGTAAAACAAACAGGCTTAGTAATTACTAATTAGATATTATAATAAGGTTGTAGTAGCATTAGCTAAACGAATTGATAACCTCCTTTTCTTACAGAAGTCAGTTAAAAATAGGCATAAAGAATTAAACGACAAAATCTAACGAGAAAAAATTATGTAGACACTTGTGATCCGCCTGTGACCCATAAATGAAACACTATACAATATAAAATTTATATAGATATACTATCAATTTACTTTCGTATCTTCATTAATCTATATGAACTAGACAAACAAACAAACATATAGTAAGTAATTTATATTAGTAGATGGTGGGCACTAGCACTATGTATTTTCGTGTTTTTGAAATCCCACGTGTTGACATAGTCGGTTAAATAAATGTCGTTATACCTACAACAAAGAAAATAGGTCGCGCTCGCCGCCACTGTTGAAGTTCTGTAAATAAAGTAGTTTCTGTTCTGCAACTAACAGTCGTTATACAAGCGGAGGTGGAATTGGAAAATAATATTTATGATTTAGTTTAGAGGTCAGTCTTGGTGTGGTTGTGCAAAGCGTACCTGTAAACGAAAGGTGGTGCGTTCGATTCCCACTCGAGGAAATAAAATTTTTATTATTTCCATTCTCAATGCTTCCTGAATTCGGCGGAAAATGGAGAACGGAGTGTCTTAACACTAGGGTCCCTCTGCCTACCCTCACGCACCCTGCCACCCTGCAGGATGCGTGACACTAAAAACAAATTATGTTTTACTCGAGACTAGTTCAAATAGCACTTCTGTGACACATGCAGACTTGTCAAAAAGCCAAATTATTTAAAAATTTATAGCAGTGGCGCCTTTCTTGAACATCATTAATTTTAGTATAGTAAATATACAAAGGTGTTATAGTTGTAATATATATACGTTTGTTTTCATTATACGTGTATACTGTGTTATAGTGTGTGTATAATTTCTTGTAAAATCAAAAATCAGCTTCACGCAGCCAGCAGGGTAGGCAGAGGGAACCTAGTGCTAATACACTCCATTCCCCATTTTCTGCCTAATTCTCTCTTTGCCTCCATTACCCGGAAATTAACTGAGAATCGTACTCACAATCAGTCGCGCTTGTGCCTCTTTGTCACCATTGGTCTCATGACTTGAAGCACATATAGATCTTTATATTTTCAAATACAGTTCTACCTAAATTGAATTTTTATTTTTCTTTAGTACATACATGTTTCAATAAAAAATTCGACCTCTTTTTTAAAGCACCGTTAGTAAAAATACGGAAATCCCATTGTATTTTGGCCTCAACTTGAAATATAGCATAAACTATAAAATATTTATATGTAAACGTTTAAAATACTATATGTTAATATCATTTGTGTGATATTTTAAATATATAATTATATTTATTTATATATTACATAATATACAGGATGTTGTGTTTGATTTAATATAATAATAATAACAAAATAAAACGAGTTTATAATAATGATGTTATGTTATAATTATATATCGATATGTTCAATGAAAATGCTTGTTCATTAATTATAAACATTTACAGAATCTTATCAAATAATAAAATTCCTACATTTTAATAAGCTACTGGGTATTTTCGTTGTTTAAAATTTTATTTTGAAAGTCAAACTGTCAATAAAATACATACCTACATTAATATTTAAATTAAGTTCCGAAGCATGAAATTGTTGAGTCATTTATTATTTGAAAATCTTTGTGAAGATATATTTTTCTAATTTTTTTTTGGAAAACACAATTTACTTGTAAACGAAACTATTTTTATCGTACATAAGTAGAAATTACAACTATATAAATAACAAATAAAGGCGCTACAATCTAAAATAACTTAAAATGTAATTTTATTTATCTATTAAACATATATTTTCTCAACGTGGCAATTATCTACAGTCATTAATGCTACGTATATTATGAACACAGATAATAAACATACCTCAGAATTAGTCAAAACCAACAAGTTCACGAACACACACAAACTAAAAACACACAAAAAAAAACAATGCCAACTTTGTAAACACTACACACACACGCGGTCAAGATAGAGTCCCGTTTCGGGGACTTAAAGCTGTTTTTAATATAAAATTATAGATTCCTATATCTGTGATGGTAGGGAACACGAAATACACAAAAAAATCTAAGTTGTCAGTGAATGTTTTGACAATATAACAATAATAACAATAAGGTTATGTTATTATAACGTTTTGCGAACGTCAGGTCTACACGAACTCTACTTTATTACTGACTGGAGCTGAAGTGAATAGCGGCCTGCGGAACGGTTAGATGACGTATACGACGACCGATTGTATGCCGACTTAGGTACAAACTCCATGGACGATTTTTTTTTATATATGTATTTTTTTTTTATAAAATAGTAATAAGATTCTATGAACTTGTTGTGATTAAAAGTCAAGTTTGAACTTGACATGGTAGAGTAAGCAATCTAAATGCTATATTACCTTGGAATAGATTTAGTTTAAAGTAAATAAAATAAATGTAGTATGATTTTTTTTAAAGGCGCAGTGGTGCAAGCGCGTGCAATCGTGTGTAAATAAGATAGGTTGTGCGTTTGATTCTCATTCGAGGAAATGAAATATTTTATATGTCTTTTCGCTCTTGTATCGTGGCTTTTACTGTATCTATTAGCTCTATTATCTTATTATCTTATTAGCTCTTGCTCTATCAATTTAGAAATATTATTTTTATTAAGATAGAATAGAATAGAATAGTAAAATTTAATAGAAGTTAGTTTATTTCATAAATTTAAAAAAAAAATGTTAAATTCACTTTAAAAATTTTATTATACATTGGGAAATAAAAGGCTTTTTTATTTTTTATTTTATTTATTTATTGAGGCTTTTGATTTCCGCCACTCAACACGGAATGCCTCCAGAATTCATTGGAAATTGGGCAATGGAATATCTTAATACTTGGCTCCCTCTGCCTACCCAGCTAAATGCGGGATACAGCGTGAAGCTGAAAAAATTTTCTTTTTTTATTAATTTAGTCGTTTTATAAAATGTTGGAACAAAAAAATGTTAAAGTGATTATATTAACCGTTTAATTAAGGAAATTAAAATGTAATAAATGTTAAACATTTTAATTATTTAAAATACTTATTCCGCTATTCGAAGTTATTTAATATAGCTTAATTACATTTCAGCATAATTATGTGGTTTTTTGTTTTAAAATATGTCTTTCATATATGAAAAGTTATATAAGTGAATTTGTTTACTTGAAAATAACGAAATTTACTTCAAAATTTTATTACCTTGAAACATAAAAGTTTTGTAAACCTTGTAGTTTTTGAGCACAAGCTAATTAAAATTGTTTACTGAAAAAAAAAGATTAAATAAATATTCAAAATAATTCATTAAAAACAAAAAGTCACATACCAATATCTTAATTAGCAAAGCGTGAACTCGAAAAGAACCACCGAAAATTACCTAAGCTATTGCAGATCATGTTATAAAAAAATATGTTTTACAAAAATATTTAAGACATTCAATAATCAAGATATTTAGTTGAATATTTTATTTACTAACATTATTTATTTTTGTAATAAGTGGTCTACGTAAAATAATATACCAACCCTTTTTGAGGTCTTATATATATATTATGTATAACATATATTTTGTATAACAAAACGTTTTTTACACGATGACGTCTGTTATAGAAGACTATTTAAAATATTTTATTTAATTATTATATATTTTTTTTATTATTTTATATAATTAATAATCATAAAGGTCCTCGAATGGCGACTCCGTCTCGGCAAAAGGAGCACAAGCCGCCCTCCAACCAGGTGGACCGACGACCTTAAAAAGACAGCGGGAATCCGCTGGATTCAAAGGGCGCGTGACCGGACGGAGTGGCGAGAATTAGGGGAGGCCTATGTCCAGCAGTGGACGTTGAAAGGCTGATGGATGGATGGATGGAATAATCATAAGCGTTTGATATTAGCACCTTGTCTTGTCTTATGTTCCAAAATAATAACGATTTTCTTAATCGATTAAGACATACTCACGATTGTTTATAAATATTCTATTTATTTATAATTAATATATTAATTAGGTCATGCTTCTTTTAAATTTTTATGTAATTTTTTTTAGAAAAACTTTTCGTACCGATTGCGAATATATTTTACGGTTCAGTTCAGACTAAACAAGTACCTAAATACTTTTTCTTAATGATTTGGCATTTACATAATTTATTTGCCGTTCACTTCATGTTTTTAAGTAAATACATGAGTTCCATGCCCAATTATGTCTTATATTTTTAAATACTTTAGAAAATTGTGAAGTAAAGAGTTGTTGGAGGCTGTCCGTGGAGGGTTCGAGACCCACTCGGAAAACTGAATTATTATTATTTTCTCCGTTCTGGCAACAAGGGTAAATGGCGTTAACATCTAAGCACCACTCAACACGCAATGCCTCGAAAATTTGACGGAAAGTGCTCCCTAGTAGGCTCCCTCCAAGTAGGCTCTCTCTGCCTACCCTAGCGGGACATAGCGAGAAGCTGAAAGAAATGTAATTAAGTGATAGGGTCTCAGGTTTATTATGAAAAGTTATCTTAAAATACATATAGAAAAACAGCAACATTTTTGTATGTTTGTTTTGGACGCAAAAATTACCTTTCAACGCCATGGAGTATACTGTGTTTATCAGCCTATACATGTATGTGTGTACAACGTATAACGTATTATACTCATAAATGTTTGTAAGTTATTTTAAACAAAAGGAATTAAGTAGTAAGTTTGTCAACTTTTTGTTAACCTACCATTCTGAAATTAGTACGGGGCTCCTGGTGCTGGCCCTCTGACTCACACTTGACAGATTCTTGAACTTTTATTCGAAGATTTATAATATAGATATTTTGATGAAGTGTAACCGAGTGTAATAATTACTATAAAAAATAAATAGAATCAGATTATAAATAACAAACAATTAATTACATACGTAATTTTTTTAGAAAATCAATCATAGTAAAATTGAATAGGGTTAATTTGTATCGAAATATTAAAGATAAAGATTTTTTCCAATAATTAACTGTTTTCATTTGTACCCAAATATAGTAGATATTGGATCGTGTAAAATATTCACAAATTTTTCTCAACCATTATAATTGCGCAACACTAAACAGAATGCGTAAACGGTATATTTTTTTAAATTATAAAATTTATCCTTTACCCACGCCTGATAATTATTTTTAGCATTGTTGCACTAATGTGGCGTTGATTTGATATTTACGTATACAAATTGCCATACACAAAAAATATTTTGCATTTTGTATACAAAAAGAAGGCCAACTAAAAAAAGACGTGAAAAGTAAATAATAGCATATTTTTGAACAAACGCTGGTTGCTGTTATTATTTATAAACAATATTTGAAATTTAGTTTTAAAAATATCTAGACTGCATTTTTTATTTTGGATGCAATCTTTATTTGATTGATATAAAAATAGCATAAAGAAGAAAATAAATATATCTGAAAAAATGTGTGTCTATTATATTGAAAGTACCTGAAAACATTTCCATTGATGGAATTTTTGATTAGAGATCATCTAATTTAAAAAATATATAAAATTTATCGGGGAATTCTATAAGGACGTAAAATTTTTTTTGGACTAAACTTGCACGTTATTTTTAATTTGGGCATCCCATTGAATTCTGAATGAAATGACATAAGTTCTAAGAACAGGCCAATCGAAATGGTCTAATGTCGATTTGAACCAAACTAATTTTCTTTTTGAAGATATTTATTTATTATTTTCTGTATTTTTTTAGGAAATGATTTTTTGATTTATGGTGTTGTTTTTTTGCTGATGCTATTTTAGGCTATGACGTTTACTGAGTAACAACTAACAAATTATAGTGTTTGATTTGTGTTACACTTATTTGTATGATTTTGTAAGTTTAGTTTATGGGTAGAATATCTCTAAATTATTAGTTATCATGGATGTTATACAATTAGAATTAGAAAATACAATTTGCAATATTTGCTGATATATCTGTGGAAAACTTTAAAATAATTGTCCATAGACAAGATAAACTATATATTATTAAGCTGTGTTCGGTAGACGCTTGTTTTGACGTTTATATTAACTATTTCTGATTTGACTGTTATTTTCAAATAATGTACTGATTGAGTGTAGTGAAGTTTAATATTATTGTTATAAAACCAATTAACCATATTTATATATATAAAATATCATTTTTTATTGTACAAATAAAAAAAATGATTAAGACATCAAAATGGAGTGGAGGGACCGACGAAGAATACGAAACTCAACATTTTGGCTTTGGGGCTCAAAGAATGAAAATAGCTATACGGCAAATGGTTGAGCAAAAAATTCGAGCTGGTATAAAGGAAATGGATTTATCTCTTCAAAAATCGTTAAACTTAAACGAGAAAGATAAATTAACACTAACTCGTTCCTGTGATAAGCTTATTAATCTATATTGTGAGAGGGCCGGGCCCTCTTTGGATATAATAGATGGGGAAATAGAACGGATTCTTAAAATACCTGAAAACGTATTGCTTCCTGAAGATGAAGTACAATTAGAGCAGACATCAGATTTAGAATATGAAAAACTGAAAGAAGAAGTAGCTTCTCTAATACAAAGAGTTGAAAGAGGAGTCTTAATGGAATCTTTGCTGACTGCTGAAGAAGAAGAACTATCATCAGCTGAAAAGATATGCGAAGTAGCTAACAAGGATATGGAAGTGTTGGATGTGCTGCAAAAAGATTTGAAACATAGAGAAAACATGAAATCTATTGCAACCAATGTTCAATTTTTATGCACTAGTATCCCAAATAGTAAGAATTTAGATGATTTTGATATAGGTGAAGAAATAGATAGCTCTTAGTATTATTATATTTTCTTCAAAATAGATTTTGCAATTATTAAAATATACCAATGATAAGAATTGTTTTTGTTTATATAACAAATTTTACAAATATTAAATGAATTGAGTTAAAAAATTAATGTGTTGTAATTTGTATTATAACTTCACACTTATTCCATGTATGCGGGATACAAATGTTATATAGTAATCCAAGAGGAATTTAAAATTTTCTCCCATATTTTAAAAAGTCACATGTTGAGTGGTGGAATCCAACATTGTGCTTTGTTTTGTACAAACACTAATTTGTTCCCATCAATAGGACTCAAACCCACAAATGCTGCATTTACAGTAAAAAGGCACTGCAGCACCTTAACAACCTTGTGTCATTCTTTTTTCCACTTCATATAAAACTTAAAATATGAATTCTTTAGAGATGCATTCTCATTGGATATGTAGAGTTGGGTGTGCTAATAGAATCTGCAATAATATCATTACACAAAACGGCATTTACAAGTGAAGATGTTACAGTAAGATTATAGAAAAATGTACTCGGGTGGTGCAAGAACAAGGGGTAACAAAGACATAATTTGAACTAGGAGAACACAGTATTATTGATATTGGTGGAAATTCACATAAAAAGAACCATGTTGATTGTTAAAAATTATTAAGAAATTTGCAGAATTTATCCATGCTTGTTCACACAATTGAGTTGGGTGCTTTGTCTTGTTTAGTCTGGCTACCTCACTACGGTTAAAGTGTATGTAAAGACAAGTTTATAATTTTTTTTTACCAAAATACTCTTATTGTTACTATTATATGTAATTATTTTAAGAATAGAATGAAATAAAAGTCATAACATAACAGTTACCTTTTTATTGTAAAAACACAACTTACATGATATTCATTCTATAACTAAAATCGGAGTCAACGTCATATTCATTTCTAATTTAATATTTACACTAGCATTGTTTTCATATTTGAGTATATATTTAACAATACCACAATTTTAAATCCAGTCAAAATGTTGGCACAAATTATGTTAGAAAATATATATTGTATTTGAAATAGATATTTATTTTAATTTATATACATATGATTATATTTTTTATTTTGACAGTATAACATGGTTCGAGGATTAACTTTAATAACTTTTAAATTAACATAATTTCTTGTTTATTGTGTTTTGTATAACGGATGTGTTAAAATTGTTTTTTTGTGTAATTTAACAAATATATATAGCACATAGAATGCAAGTGCCAAGTTTACAATTTAGCATTTAATTTTCTTACATGACAAAACATTTATCTAACAACTATTTACTTTTACTTGATATCACATTGAGGCTTACGCTACAAACACCTATAGAACAATGAGCTTGGCTTAGCCAAAACACTAAGAAATTCTAAACATTAACAACAATATGTTTTAAAATAAAATTGTTCTTATTAAATTAAATATTTACAATTTTTTTTCAATATTGAACTAAAAATGTTTATTTTTGTTTAATAAATTATTATAACTATATTTAATAAAATCATATTGTAAAAGTTTCAAAAAAATATAAACAATTTTTTTATTGTGTAGATTGTAAAAATAAATAATCCAATGGTTTTTTTTACTATAGTTAGTTAGATAATTATTATAAGTACAACATATTGTAATTGGTAAATATAATATAAAGATTTGAAGAGTTTTATTAATATTTTCTTAAATAAATCCCTATTATAGACTCACTATTTTTATTTTCATGCTCAATATTATTATTTTTCAATTTAATTTATTGACTTCACATTTGAACTACATAGAAGTGTAATTAATAAACTTGGATATGCAAATCCTGTTAGAAATAGCTTATGCAAAAAATATTAAAAAAATATTTTGGTTCAATTATAATAATTTTCACTACTATTTAAGTAGTAGTGCTTTAAGTTCTCTTACACTTTTATGAAATCGGTTATCAGTATAACAATTTATGTTAGAAATATTAAATATTTAAACTATAGTATTTAATATCTGAATTGGCATATTATAAATAAATATCACAGAAAAATAAATGCTCTAAATTTATATACATTGTTTTAGAATTTATGCTTTGTGATTAAAGTTATATTTACAAATATCTTCAGTAACTATGAATTACAATATAAATAATAGTAATTAATACAATATAGTATATAATGTTTATTTCCAATAATATAGGACAAAATTATCAATAATGTAATAAGTTTTATACTTCACTATATAATTTCACGTTTTTAAACATAACATATATTTTTAATATTTTATTGTCTGTCCTCTGATGAACACACGCCTCAAATTTCAAATGTCCTATTATATAAAAATATTCTTTTAAATTTAGAAATATTTGTTATAATTTAATTTTAATATTGATATTATGTTTCCATATCGCAAACTATTTTTATAGCTGCCAAACATGTAACACAGCTAAGAATATCATTAAATATCAATCATTAATACTAATCACAAAAGGTCTTTGGAGTTGTTTTACCGACATATAAGTAATTTTGTTTTCTCTTTAGATTAAGAAAATATAATTTGATATTTATTATTTGCTACCAATGTGACAGCGTTTCATTAATCATAATATAGTAGAGAAGGCATAGAAAACCTAGTAACATGACACTTTTTCCCATTATCCTCTCAATTTTTGACATGTTGAGTGGCGGTACTCACCAAAGCGAGGTAATAAAACCACAACCACATTCATTACATGAAAGTGGGTATTAATATCTTATTAATATATTTTCTATGCCTATCTTACCAAATGTGTGATATTGCATGAAGCTGTAGATTAAATAATCTATTAAAATCAAATATAATTGACTAAGTAGCTTTTGAAGCTGTGAGCTTCTATTGAAGTATGAACTTAGAAGAGAGATATTCTCCTCCATATAATGTTACAAAAAAAATTGTTGTACTCCCTATAGCGAATAAATATAATATCAATTTAAAATATTTCTTATGTTTAAATTATATTACAATGTATTTTTTATTAGTAATAAAAATAAATTAATTGATATGAATATACTCTGTCGACTGTACTGTATAATAATAATAAGGTAAGTACTTAATTTGGTTAGTTTTTCTATTTCCCTAAACATTGACTAGTATAGACTTTGGATTTTATTACACATATGATTATTTTGATACACTCATTAAATGAGATGTTATAAACTTAAAATTATTATAAGTTATATTTTTATAGATTCTAAAATTATGCATACATACTATACAGGAACGTAAATAATACATGATGCTACTAATAATAAAACTGTAGCTGAAAACAACCCTAGCTTCTGTCAGGATCTGATAACTATTTTAATTTTCAAATATGTAATTACATATTCTTTAATAAAGGAGAGAAATGATTGACCTATTGTTATAATAATTACAATATAAATTTTATAATATATAGTAAGTAGTAATTGCATTAAAATTTTCTGAAAACTAAATATATTGTGTAATGTTTATAGTATAAGTATATATTTTATATTTTAGTTCACATTACTTATTCACCCAAAAGTAAACTGTATATTAAAATTAAAGCATAAAGAAGATGTCTATAGCATTAAAAATAAAATGCATACTCTGATTATTAATCACTAAACTTATTCGTAACATACTTATTTACATAATATTATCAAATATAAAATTTGACATCAATAAATTTTCAAAAAAATACTGTTTACAAAATAAGCCGATTACATACATCGAAATATATTAAAAACTAGAAAACATTTACAAATACGACTGGGGAGGTCGGGGAATACAGTACTATCTAACGCCACATATTAACACATTTAATTATTTATATTAATATTGACAACAAATATTTTATTAACATTAACATTTGATTTATACTAAGAGTTCGTTTGCGTTATGTAATTTAATTGGCTTAGAATAATATAGAATAGAAAAATCTTTTTTAACATAACAAAAATATTTAAAAAAATATTTGTAGCAAAAAAGACGCTCTACTATGACAGATAGTGTTTCAAATTAGAATTTATTTTTTTTTAAATAAAATTATATGTATATGTGTATTGTTAAGTGTTGACTAATTCGAATGATCGATAAAAATATAGCAGTTAGTTCAACAATTAAAAATGTTTAACATTAGAGCAAAAAGTAAATGTAATAAAGTGCTGTTATTTAAGTCTCTTTTCAACTAAAATAAAAATAATAATTATAATACCTATTAAATAAAGTTGCCTTGATAGCGGTAGTGTAGCGATTAAACATTTCGATATAAGAATTCGTTGATGAAACAAAGTATACTTATCTCTGTGAAAAACAGTTTGCAATATATAAAAAAATAAATAATGAATATCTCAAACAGCCATCTTCACCTCTACACTGTAACGTTTACTTCTATGTGCAACTAAAGCACAGTGTAAATTCTATAGGTATAAACGCAATAAAGGGCTGTCTATTTTATGAGATTATAGACTTGCTTCTTAAATAGAGCAAAAAAAATACTATATAAGTAATTATCATTAATTAAATATAAAATTTACAAAATATACTGGAGTAAAATCACATAAAATTATGTGTATATTATTCTATATATATATATACAATACTTTATAATTTTAAAGTGCAAAGTAATAATAATATGCAAAGCGAAAGACATTTTCTAGTGCAGATGGCGCCATCAGTAGAATTATATTTCTCGTTATCGAGAGTAGCTGCGTTGTTATGGATAGACTAGTAGCTAAATCAATGAAAGTAGATAGATCTGCTGTAGAGAGGTGTTATTGTTATATAGTGGTGGTTACGAGCAATCAATAGTTTCTTTTTAGTTTAGTATACCAGTAAGAACGAACTCTCAGTATAGTCATACAAACGCAGGAAGGCGCTCATCGACTGCTTTGACGATGCGTCTTCCTGCAGGCCCCGGCCACTGCCACGCGGTGTCGCTTAACGCCACCAGTCAAACTGGGCCGGACCAATCTGTGTTTTCCTGAAATAGTGAATTGAAAATTCATGTAATAAGAGAACGATTAATGAAAGAATGGTAGGTAAGTAAAGATAATATGCATCTCTCTAGAGATTGAAACATAGTGAAGCATAAAGAAATTATTTGGTTAACTTTTTATAATTATTTCATTTACTTACATTTATTGATTTTACATTAATTCAATTTTACATTTCTTGAATTTTGTACGATCAATAACTGTAATCTATGATACAAGAATTCCTCTATCCCTTACTTGTGAAATATTAACAGTCTTAGCATGCATGGGGCTCTGCGGTGCGTTGGTGGCGTTCGCGGTGAAGTACCCGCCGGGCCGCGGCCGCAGGTGACGGTTGTGCATCTCCATTTGTACTATTTTCATGAATTCTATCTGAGCTGCTAATTTTTGGACTTCCTCCTGGAAATATTTATTGATTATTATTTATTGTTAAGGTCAATTAAATAGGTTAATTAAATAGATATTTATGTTACAAGCTTTGATATTATTTGTAGTTTTATGTCGTGTCTATATATTTATTAACGTTTATTTATTTACTAATATTTTTTATTAGTGATCAGCTTACTCTTACTCAGTCTTAAGTTTTAAAAGGAGGAGATCTTAATTTTGGCCAAATTTACCCTGACTAAGGCAATCTCTTTAATTAGTAACTAGTTTAACACAGACAGCGTGGATTTTTATTTTATTTTACACGTAGGACTAAGCGGCCTAAGGCCTACATATGCCTATTGCTCTCCATGATGCACTATGTATCTTCACACCAAAAGAGAGAGAGAGTTGAGCTTTCCTACATTTATCTAAAACCAAAAAAACCAAATAACCACAATACCTTAAGCTCTTCATTCTCCTGGAACAGATCAGGTGGTTCATCTGGTACAAGACCAATGCCATTAAGGGAGGAGGATGCGGGCACGCCACGAGCACGAGCCCTGCTGTCCCACGTATCGCCTGTGCCGCGTACTACGCGTAATACCTACGACATTCATATATAACAACTTCAGAGACATTGCGTGTTGAGGAGTTTCCTTCAGGTTCTGAGGCCAAAAGTGGCGCACTATATGCGACAAGTTGTAGGTTCGATTCCCGATTCGATGTGATTCGATTTCCAGGAAATAAATCCAATGCAATGGGGATGGAATGGTTTAAAACATAGATAACCTACTATTAAAATCACTTGAATTCATGAGAAGAAAGTTAGAAGAAGAATGTTTTATAGTAAATTAATAGTTTTACTCACTTTTGGCAGGAACACCAACAGTACTGTTGTTGAGGTAGACAATTGTGTTCGTATGAAACCCAATAAGTATTTTATATCGGGACCGGCTCGAGGTAATATTAACAGGCTGTAAATGAAAAATCAAAGAAATAAGTTAAAAAAAAACAAATATTTAATTAATTGCAGATTATTTTAGCTAGAGTAGAATTGTCCGTTTGCCACTTTCCGCAGAATTTTGAGGCATTGAGTGTTGAGTGGCGGACCTTAGCGCCGCGTTTTCACCAGAACGAAGAAATAAATAATTGTAATTGTGGAATTATGAACTATATGAAATTTTACTTACTGGAAAGCAATCATAAGGGAATTGACTGTGAAAATGTTGTAAATGGCGATGGAGATCAGACGTGCTTCGTTGTAGAGACTCTCAGCATGTCTCACGCGGTAGCACACGCGCACACCCCATAGAAGAAATAATATTTCTCCTGAAAATATTTATTAATTTTTTTTAGCTATCGAAATAATAATTTCTCTGAGTGGAGATCGAACTCACAATTACCTTGCTGATAGTCAGACGCTGTTCCACTGCACCGCGATGGTATCAAATGGTTTTTTTTAGCTTCACGCTTTATCCCGCTAGTATGGTAGGCAGAGGGAACCTAGTGTTAACCCCCATTTATGACAAATTATTTAAATGATATATTATTAATTAATTATTTTACCTATAGCTAAACTGTGGTCCCACCAGTTGTATGTACATTGTTTGAATTTTAATCCTCTGTTATCTGTGATCTGGAAATAAAAAGAAATTAGATATCTAAAAGTACATAGTTAAAATATTTAATGTATTTGAGCCAAATATCAAGAAGAAATTGCAATATAAATTTATAATTCAAGAAAAAATAATTACAATGAGGTTCTTTACAAGTCCCAATTTTCTTATTAAGTTCCATTCGTAACACAATAGCGTCTACTAATCTACACTCTTCTAAAGTATAATTTTTACATTTATTTGAACTTATGCCATTATTCCTAAAATTAGTTGGTTGGGTTTTATGGGCTTCGAAGTAGGTTTCCAGGCTCCCTCTGCCTACCACGCTATGTGCGGGATAAAGCGTGAACCTAAAAAAATAACTTATAACTTACGACTTCAGCATCAGGAGGTGCAGATAACGTCCAAGTTCCCAAATAAACCAGCATAATAAGTAATATCGGCGCCATCCATTGCAACAACTGCTTGTCTGTCAGTTTCAACTTGTGTGCTGACTTCACGCGGTATGTTAGAGACACTCTGCGAAGTAAACAATATATTGAAAGCTTTTAGCATTAATTTATGAGGTAAATCGATTTTAAAATTAATATTTTTTATATCACTTTATATCACAATTTTAGAATAATGGTGATTTATTATAAAATTTAAATAAAAGAAAAAACAGTTAAATAAAAAAAAACATTTTAATAAAAAAAAACAGTTCTTAGCAAAATTAGAAGATCAGGAGATTTATAGCTAGGTTTCTTTCGTTGCTTAGAATGATCACCCTTAGGTAAGTCGTATTAAAATTAAATATGTATGAAACAAGTACGGTTAGTGTTTTTTTCAGTGCTTTCAGCTTTTCCTTCTATCGCGTATATAACACAAGTTAGTGTCTAGGCACTGCGTTCTCCGTTGTTCATTGAGGTTAATAGCGGAAGTTTTTTACCAGCGCTTTTTTACCAGCTTGCCGCGTTAATCAATATTTAATTAAATTGAAACTTAGCAGATTTTACATAATTAAATTAGCACTAGTTTAGTTACACAAGTAAATCGCGCGACAAGCTTTTATGATCATATAAATTGTGTACAATGAGGTTATGAGTTGATAGTTAAAATTTAAAAGACAAATTTTATTTCCTCTTTTTTAGGGCTTTTAAATAAAAGCTTTTTCTAAAAATGATTTTTTGCTTATAATTTATTTTATAATACTAATAATAATTCTTTTATGTTATAATATTTAATATTAAATTTATTTAATTAATAATAATGGATTAGAAATAATTTCTTACCGCCAAGTCTTCATGAGTAGGGCTGTATATGTAATGCAGAAACCCATGTGACGCGTCCACTTTGTCGCAATACAAGAATATCTGTCTAATACCGGAAATATAGCTGCCATCTATAAAAAACATAATATATAAAATAAACTTAAATTTTATTTACATACATTTAAAAAATAACAAATAATTTATTTTAAGATCTTATTATAATTCTAAAATATTGTAGGAATAGGGTATAAACATATTTCATATAAGATTTATTATAGTAGTTTCGTTATTTATATATATTATAAAACAGAAGGATTAACTTGAAGGCCTATAATTTTGCTAAACTATTGCTCAAACTTATATAGTAGCCATAGAAAAATAAATAAAAAAACAACACCTAAATCACATAAAAACATAAAAAACCAAAAAATAGCACATAAGTACCTCCATATACATAATAGCGCATCCAAGGAGTGTAATAGAGAGAAAGACGGGACTGGCCACTCTGAACACCTTCACGCGCCGGTGGTGACGGGTGTAGATTGTCAACAGCACTGTCATCACTGCACAGCTTACTGATATCACTAGTAATGATATCCTGCGGAGAGAATATACGGAGAAAATTAGATTTTTTATTTTTGGGTATTCGTATTTGGTAGTTGAAGTTAATCTAAATAAATTGAGCATATATTATCAGTTCCACGTTGTTTTCAGCATATAGCAGGATGTGCAGAGGTTACCCATTTTTAAGACACTCCGGTCCTCATTTTCTCAGTTTTGCCTCTACACCAGAGCGACGAAATAAAATTATTAAATATTTCAATATAAACATTGTTAGAAGTGTAAATATATTTTACCGGAAAGGCCAATTATATGTGGCGAGACAAGGTTCTGGGCCTCTGCAGGTATCGCAGCCGGGCTGACATTTCAGACATTCGTAGGGATCACTCCAGCTGCCGCTCTCGAGACCACTTTCTTCGTACTCTTGATATGCAACTGTAGATAAAATTATTAATAATAATATAATTATTAATAAATAATAATTATTATATTATAGAAATTAATAATAAAGTAAAACTTTTTCTTTAAATGTAAACTTCAAAATAGTGTTTGCTCTAGTTTCCACTACACGTATTCCCTTTCAAAACGTTAGAGGTTTCGTGCATCTGTCAATTAGCACAAGTACTAAATAAGCTGTGTTACATTTTATCGCCATATATGGGGAAAGGAGGTAAAATGGAGATGCTATGGCAAAATTGTGTTTATTTTTCATTTTCTCTTTAACATTTTCTACATTTTTTCCCTTCCTCGTCTAGTAAGTATTATCTCAGTAAATTTTCTTTATAATCAACAAGTCTACTCATCACGTACCTACTAACAAAATTAATGCAAGAAATGTAATAAATAATATTTAAATTAATTCACACAGTTGTAATAGTTTAAATTCTCAATATCCAGAGAGTTATTATTTAATTCTTAAAAAAAAAACTTAAACTAAACTAAGTTGACATAATACATTAATACTGGAAACTTGGTATAATATAAATGGTATTATTCTTCGTTCAGCAGTACCGTTATATTTCATCAGAAATTGTACAAACAAGATTGAAGCTTACTTGTGTCTTACAGTTAATTAAATTTTCCATCGTAAATAAGAAATAATGTTTATTTATATCGAGACATGGTTCCAGTAACTCCACTTATTAACAATGCGAAGAATAAGATGAAACTATCGTAAAAATAATATTATACGTTTACTATAATTATAATTAGGTATATGTATATAAAGTTTACTTTATTTACTTTAAAAATGTATTTAATAATATATAATTTCCCCAAGTTAGTAATTTTTGCCATTGTCCCAATTTTTCTATTAACATTTTGTAACAATAAAAGAGCATCTAAAAATCATTATATTTTAAAAATCCAAAAAAATAACACCTACCTACATCAAAGAGCCATTTTTGATACAATTGAACTGTGCTACAATATTTATTTAATAAAGCTCACTAACCCAAACGTAAAACTTAAAATAAGCACAAAAATCTCTCTCTTTTACGTAAACATACATAACAAAAAATATTCAAATATCATAACACATAAAATCCTTTACCTTCTACTAAAGATCCGTTGAACCCTTCAGGATGGTGTATAGAATAGTATCCGGGTCTACATCGGCAATTGTACGAGCCGCGAGACCAACCGCCGAAACGGACCCCTATCTCCCTATTCGGCTTGTATTCGCACTGAAAACATATATTTTTAGAACATAAAAGAAACCCAATATATTTTATCACCTTGTAAAATAAAATCGTATATTATATATTTGTATATAATATCCATACATCCCTAGAATTTGGTTGAAAGTGGGAAATGGCAGTGTTTTAATGAGAGTGGAGTGCCTTAGCAGTAGTTTCCCAGGTTCCATCTGCTTACCCAGCTACATACGGTACGTAAAGCTATAAAAATATAATAAGTATATATTTAATATAAAAATACATATAAGCATACTCGTATATATATTTTGGTGGAAATAACAGATTGTTGCTTATTTGGAAGTGTTTTTCATGTTTAAAATTATATAATACTCGTATGTTAAGATTTAGTTCCAAATGCTCCAGCTGATTAAGGTAAAAATACCTTAAAATTGTAAATTCTAATAACTTAAATACACCATCTTAAATCTTTAAGACAACTATTATCTGTATATATTTGATAACATAAAAAATTTGGACCGTAACCCAAAAAGGGAAAATAAAAATTAATGAAATACGTATGACATTCGCAGCTCGTTTCGGTTTTTTTTTAATATTCAAATACTACCGTTTTCATTTGAAAGTTAAAAAGAAACTAAATTAGAAAAAAGAAAAACATAATAATAAACGTTTCTAAACTTAGCTTTTATATTTCAAGGCGCGCTAAGCCTTCACTCAATTTAAAATTACGTTAGTGCCTCGTTATTACTAAACTAGGTTAAGACTTGCTTTAAATTGCTTGTTTCTTTCATCCATTGATTTGTTCACTCTTGTCCAGGGTCTCTTGTTCAGTTATAAATAGAATTTTATATGAGTAACCAGACCAGTCAAGGTGCTGAGGGTTTGTTTGGTGCTGAGTGCGAGGGTTCGATTCCTGCTCGAACAAATGAAATATTCAAGATTTTCATTTCTAGCGCGGCGTTGAGTTCTGCCACTCAACATGCAATTCCTTCAGAGTTCGGCGAAAATTTGGGTGTGGAGTACTTTAACACTATATTCCTTCTGCTTACCCTGCTATTTGCGGGATACAGCTTGAAGGTAATAAAATAACTCATGAAACTACAATACCTCGGTAATTTATGCTAATGACTAAATTTTCCTGGTGTCCAAATTTTAAAATATTATTATTGCCTTCATTGTGATTTTGGCCTAAATCCGGGTTTTTTTAATATCTTTTAAACGTTAGACGTTTATTTAGTCATTTTTATATGATTGACGCATATAGCGCATCATATATTAGGAGAAATAGAAAGAGAAGAGAGAGAAGAATAGGTTAAAAGAGACAAATATTTGAAGAGATGTCAAAAAATACAGAGAATCACAACCGTAGCGTATACACAGTACATCTCACTTTTGAATTGCATTTCACATATTCTTACCTTCATAGATTGAATAAAAAAATAATAAGAATTTTACGGAAATATTCATCATCTATGCCTCTGAACAACTGTCAATCCCCGTATGACAGGATTTCTATACTTTTTCTTTATTTTTACCTATCCCCTGTGTGCCTTGGAAAATCTATTTTTACCGAGTGCATCCATTACAAAAGGAATCTTTTCACGGAGTTCACGATTTTAGCTTCAATAGTTTTAGCTCTTCGTTGATATATGAACTAGAATTTGCTTTTACGCGTGCAAAAATTTAATTTTTTAGCATTCACCTTATACTGGGATGTTTGCAGAATGAATTCAATATGAGAATTTAGTCTTTAGTATTTCGTCTGGATATTGTATATATTTAATAAAATAAATAGAAATTCCTTTTGTTTCTTGCTGGCAAAAAATATTTAGTGTGAAGGCACTCTGTGCTCCAGTTTCCACTGAATTTTGGAGGTATTGAGTGTTGAGTGGCGGAACTCAACGCCTTACTTTGCCTCGACACCAGGCGAAAAATGAAAATATAAATTAAAACTTTCGATCCCCTGGCCCCTGTACCACGACTGGCCTCAAAATAAAAATAAAAATATCAACTTAGGCCACCTTTGCATTCAAGTCCACCTAATTTATATTCATTTTGTATCATAATTTCCATATGTTAATATCCCAATCAAAATAAATATGAAAATGATTCGTTGGAATATATAACAATTTCATTTAATTATGCAATAATGACCATTTTAATTGGATTATTGGTTACAATGGCAAATAGGCCATCGTTAAATGTTAGCGATATGGAATTTATTAATGGATATAGCTTTATATTATTATTTTTATTTTATGTTAACGCAGTTTTTCAGTTTCTTTTGCGGAGTAAAAGGAAAAAAAGTAGTAATAATAAGTCACTATTTTTCCTATTTAACATCATAAGTATATTTGTATTCGTCTTAGAAACATAATTGGTGATAACTTAAATTTTAATAGCTTTAATAATATGAACTTTTAGTTAATTGAAATAAATATTAACATATTTAAAGATTGTACATGTACCTATCTGTAATTTGATCTTACATATGTATATTCAAAAAAATAAATTTGAATTTGAATTCACTTGTATCCCGCACACACAGGCAGAGGGAACCTAGAATTAAGACACTCCGTTCCACTTTCTGTCGAATTTGTCTGTTAGTTATAGTTGAGCGGTGTAACTCAACGCCGGGCTTTGGTGCCAAAACGATACAAACGATGACAATATTAATAAATAAGAAATCCTCCATTCCATTCCCTCGAGTGGGGATCGAATCCAGAACCGTCGCATTACAGTCACACCCTTGCCTCGATACAGATGCTTAAACAATACAAAGAAATCTCTCCAACTTACATAAGTAGTTTCATTTGGACATTTATGGGTGCCATGGAATGAATAAATTTGGTTATCATACTCCACATCGTTATCAACTTCGCACTGGTTTATCTCCAAATTAGATATATCAATGTCCAACGAAACAACGCCTTTTAATCTGAAAAGAAAGATTCATTAGATTATCTGATGGTCCTGTCTTTTTAAGTTAATTTATTTCTTGTTAGGTTTAGGCTATTCTTACTTATTTTAATTTAATAGATTTGACACTTATTAATAAAATAAGTATTTATATTTATATAGTGTTATTAGATTATAATAAATGTATAGATATGTGCCTATAAAGGTACATATAAGTAGAAAATTAATTTAAGATTTTATAATGTAATTTAAGACCAATATATTAAAATACTTATTAATTTGACATGCAATTTATTCATGTTAATAACAACCGTTGCTAAGCAACGATTTGCAAAGTTTGTTGTTAAAAAACGTCACCCATAATGAGCTTGCTTAACGCATCTCTCTATTGAAAACTGAAAATAATTTCATAAATATATTTAATAAATATTCGTATAGTTCAAGCGGGCGTATCAGCGTTCGGGTCCACTATTATTTATATAAACAGGAAGAAAGCCAAAGGACCCGCATCTCAAATGATAAGTATAAATTACGTAAATACTTCACCTATGGAAGTTAATGAATAATTCAACTTTACCCACGAATTGTTGACACGGGTGCCGTATAAGACAATAGCCAGCGTTTCGCCTCACAACTGTAATAGGGGTAGGTCCACCACCCCTCCATTGTCGCTCCTGGGGGTGATGGCATGAACTTCGGAGACCTTAGGGTTTCGCTTTCCTCTGCTGAGACGTACCTGCGTAAATTATATTAGTTAATTATATTATGGGCCAGTGGTGGCGCAGCAACGACAGGTTGTGGGTTTGATCCCATTCTAGAAAATAAACTGAATATTTTCATTTCCTCGCTCTAGTAATAAGGGGAAGTGCGGCGTTAAGTTCCGCTACTCAATTAACAAAGCCTTTATGGTTGGGTATAAAGTGGGGGGCGGAAATATCATAACGGGTATAGAACACCCTGATGATGAATGGAATACAGCGTTAAGCTAAAAAACGTATATTCTACTACTAGTATTTTATATAAAAATATTTTACACCTACATTATAAATAATGTTTATTATCAAATTAAAATAATATTAGTAAATGTGTGACAAAATGATCAAAATGACGATTTAGCTAATTTGTTGACATAAATGGCAAATATTTGTATGGTCAATATTAAAATATTTCCCTCTGGGAGTTAGAATCCACATATATAAAAATCTAATCTGGCGTTTTTAAATAGAAATTAAAGAATATTTTATGTTATATTAATAAAATTTTTTTGGAAGTCCTCAAAATGCTACAAATTTAAATTAAGAAATACCATGGAAATTCCGGATCAGGAGGTTTCTCAATTTGTGGAGATACAACAGGCACAGGTTCCGCTGTCCCATATCTCTGCCAGGCCACCGCGCTGTTGACCGCACCGTCGCTCCTCAACGCCAGGGCTCGAGCACCGACCGCACGCTCTGAAGCACTGCCTCCCAAAACCAAGCCTTGGGATACAGCCATTAGTACTTCTGAAATAAAATATTCAAATTCAAATTCAAAATATTCTTTATTTAAATAAAATTATTATAAGCACTTTTGAATCGTCAAATGAACATATGAACAAAAAGCTACCACCGCACCGGTTCGGAAGGCAGTTCTGCTGAGAAGAGCCGGCAAGAAACTCAACAGTTGCTCTTTTCAAAATCAATGGTACAATCTATTACATTAGCTGGCAGCTATCCTGCATTACATTCAATAGACATTAATTCCATACATGCTTATCCTCTAAATATTCTTGAACAGTGTAATAAGCTTTACTTGTTAGAATTTTTTTTACAGATATTTTAAATTTTGGAATTTGGTGGCAAACTAAGAATACACTGCGGAATTTTATTATATACACGTATACTCAGACCCATAAAAGATTTATTAACTTTTTGGAGGCGAAAACTTGGTGTAACAAGCTTATCTTTATTTCTCGTTCCTATCTTATGATTGTCACTATGTTTACTATGACAATGTATATTTTGTCGGACAAAGAGAATATTATAGTATATAAATTGTATTCTTCTGAAAAAACATATTTTAGATAATCAATATTAATACTAAATGCATCAAGAGCTACATTCATTATGGTAAAACAAAACCATAATATCACAGTGGAACTATTCTAGAAACTTCCAAGTTTACTAAATTGTTTGTTATAGCTTAACTTACTTCTGCACTAATGCATCTGAAACTTCGAGAACTATAAACAGAACTATCAACTAACATAACGATAAACAGATGAACTTAAACAAACGTTCGTAATTTATGGTGTGTATTAATTTCTGTGAGTAAAAGCAGATTTTAAAGATCATTTACCGTGTGAATGTAAGTTTGTCTGTTACGCTTTCACGTCAAAACTACTTAACAGATTTAGATGAAACGTTGTACATATATTTTTAGAGTTTTTAGAAAGGACATAGGATAATCTCATATATATGTAATTTACATCTGTATATATTTTTTAATTTAAAAATATAAATACAAAAAGATCTTCTTAAGAATTAATGACGTTTTCAAATATCATCATCTATCATTAAAATACTGTACCTATTACGTACCGATATTCTAGCTACCGATACTCGAGAGAATAAAAATATTCTGCCATGCCTTGCTTCATTACGTAAAGTGCGGCGTTGAAATCCGCCACGCAACACGCAATGCCTCCAAATTTCGTCGGAAAATAGTAAACGGTAGTGGCTTGCCTAGCTTTCCCCTTGCCTATCCTGATATTTTCGGGATACAGCACATATTTTATCTACTTAATTATTTTACTAAACATAATTTTACAATTATGCAAAATACTTATCGATATTTTCTTATCTCTCTATTAAAAGCTAAAGGCTTAGACGACGAGAGCCCTACAATGCTAATCTTAGAGTGTATCTTAAAGTCATTAACCTGGAACTGGAGTGAAGCTGCTCCAGACTAAAACCGCTAATTGGATGAAGCTCTGAGCACGTTACATATTAAGCACTATAAAATTATCTAAAGTTTATTGAAAGTGATTATACATTTAATTTTTCACACTAGTCGTTTATTTAACATAAGTGTTATATATTATACTGTATATTTTTGACAATTCGTTCTTGGTTCGACAGGAAATATGCTTACAAGCGCTCAGACGGCTCAAATCCCGCAACCTTCAAATATTATACGTTTTCTAAAAAGACGATAATTACCAGCATTTTCCAAGCCAAGCTGATGTAGAACATTGGCTGCTAGGTCCGCGCGCGCCCTGGCCGCGTCCCAGCGTGACGCGTACATGGGCGCTCGTAGCCGCCCGTAGCGGTGCGTCACGCAGAGCGCGCCCGTCGCGCCCGACGCTACTGCGTGCACGAGACGAAGTGATGACTCCAGTTCCTCCTGTGGACGAATTATTTATTATTATTATTCTCATACAAAATTGTTATACTATTTCAAATTCAAATTCTTGATTGTCGTCTCTACGGATTAATATTAGAATAAGAATTTTAATTATTTTCATTTCCTCTCAAAGTTTCATTCGGTGGAAATTGATGTGAAAGGGGTATATTAACATATGGTAGTAAGTTGCCGGGTTCCCTCTATCTGCTGCTTTGTCGGAATCGGAAAATGGAATGTTTAAGCACTAGGTTTTTCTTCCCATCCCTGTCGTTACTTCATTAAATGTTACATAGACAATGTTAATTGAAATTGTATGAATGGATCAACTCAAAAGGAATTTAATCGACTATCCATCCTTAAGAGTAGTTACAATAAACATAAACAAATATTAACTTTTTAGCTAAACTCGTTACAGAATGAACCTTATACCTTCATCTTTTCCAATTAGATTTGTTCATTCGTTCAGACAAGTATTGTAAAAGTACAGCGAAGACAGGATCAAATCAAAACCCATAAAATGAAAGAACTCCATTGAACTACGAACAAGTAATTTTCTACATTGTGAAACGAATGCCGTTCCTTCGTAGGCCATATAATAGTAACTACTAACTTAGAAAATAAAATAATATGTGCTAGCTTCTTAGAAAATAAACCAATATTTCTATTTTATACCAGATTAAATATTATAGTTGATTAACAGGATATCGAGTGTATCCAGAAAGAAATTTAGAAATCTTTTACTTGAAACGTTGTTAGTTTATCGTATATAGATTTAATTATTTATTTCTACTGTCTTTTGTATTTCAGAAAATAAACAGCATAGTAATATTAAAAACGAAATATATATTTATTTTAACTTGACGCTACCATAGGTAGAAGGAGCTTAGTGTTAAGACACTCCGCTTCCCACTTATCGACTAATTCTGGAGGTATTGTGCCTTGAGTTGGGGAAATCAACACGTTCAATATCGACACGAAAGCGAAGAAATGAAAATATTAATACATTTCTTCAAGTGGCAACTGAACCCCCAAACTCCACGACCACGACTGGCCTCGATTAAAAATTACATAAAATAAGCAATATAGATTATAGAAATATAGATTTACTGTACTTAAAATTACCTAAATTACACCAAGTTACCTGTGAAGCTTGCAATATCTACGGAGAATATTAACGAATTTAACACTCGCGTGATAACAGATGTGAATATGATAATTTTATTTGATGGTAAGCTTATACGGTTATACAAACGGGTTAAATATTAAGCTTCGTTAACCCAACACAATGACTGTAGTACGTCCATACGAACACGTTATTTCCATAGTCGCTTATTATTTCGCTTTTTCAATTAATTACATTCTTACCGGCCGTAGATTAATTAATGATTATATAATTTAAACATTCCCAAATTATTAAATACTTATTTCAGAGGCCCTGATGGCCGTGGGACTCAACGCTGTTATGGGTTCGATTCTCATTCGGGAGAATGAAATATTATTTATTAATATTGTCATTTTTTTGGTCTGGTACCAAAGTTTTGCCTGGTGTTGAGTTTCGCGATTCAACAAGCAATGCCTCGAAAGTTCAGTGAGGAACGGAGAGTTTTAACACTAAGTTCGTTTATATACAACTAAGACATTTTTACATACTATATATGAAATAAATGTAAATTTCATAGATAGGGATAAAGCAGAAATGCAATATATTGCAATTACGCATGTGCTGACCGTTTGTTAGAACTGTCCAACCAATCTGGATAGCCAGGATATAAATCTACCGGCTATGATATTACCAGTAATTAATAGCCTAGCTTTAGACATTCAATTGGTTAATTGATATATTATATGAATTATTAAATTCTATAAATTGTATTGGTATAATAAATTTTTAATTTACGACAATTTTGTTTAATTTTAATAGCAAATATTTAAACATTTATCATTGGAAATTTAAAATGAGCAAAAATTGTATAAAATATTCAGTAGGTTTTTAAGTAAGTAGTATAAAATATTCAGTATGTTTTTTGCCAATTTCTGCTCGCTTTAGTAAACCTGTAACTATATCTGTCTGGTGTTGAACTCCGCAGTATTTCGGCTTTGAACGGAACGCGCATAACGGAATATCTTAACGCTAATTCTCTCTGCCTACCCTGCTGCCTGCGGGATACATCCTGAAGCTGATATATTTTGTTTTAAAAATGTATATCAAAATCGTGTGGTACTATGTAGCTTCTAATCCACCAATCGAATATTGTTCTGTGTTCATAATACCCCACGAGAATAGTATCACCGATAGAACACATATTGGCTATACGCTTATAAATCAAATCAACATAATAAAAGTACATTTTAGAAACTAAAAATCCAATATTGAAGGAAAACTTTAAAAAAAATCATTAATAGATGATATTTGTTTTAGTTACTTGAGTAGCTGGAGTTAGTAAGTGTAAAACAAATGGTTGGAATATGTAAACGAAATCAAGACCATAGAATTTGGATAATTTTTAAACATAATAACATTTTTTAACATTTTTGCTTCACGCCGTACCTCGTATATAGCAGAGTAGGCAGAGGGATCCTAGGCTAGATCCGCTCCCTTCTTTCCGCCGTATTCTGGAGACATATCGTTTTGAGTACAGAAACAAACCCGCTATTCGCCTCGGCAGCAGAGCGAAGAAATGGAAATGTTAAATATTTAATTTCCTCGAATGAGAATCGAACCCACGCCTATGCTCCTCCACCACGAATAGCCTCAACTAAGTATAACAAATTTAAAATTCAAATTCAACAACAACATAAGTGCACATACATCAATCTGTCACAACCACTCTAAACGCTACCGAAATTTGTCGAGCATTTTAAAAAGCTTTAAATCACTATATCTATATACGACGTGTCTCCTGCAAATCTAAAGAGATCTGGATGACGTCAGCGATGGGACGATAGAGCTGAATGTGTACTGTGGATTTATTATGGGAACACTCGAGGACCCTTTAGGCTAACAGCTAAGTAATTATATGGTTATTTTAGTAATGTTTAGTATTTCGTTTTGGTAAATTTAAATTGGTCTTTTAAGGTATGTATGTACTGGTTTTTTAAGGTATGTATGTAACTATTTATATATTTTTTTTAGTTACTTGCCCCAGGTTTGCCTGGATATGTACAGTAATTACTAGGACAAAATATTTTTTTTGGGGAAGTTATAGAGGGTTCTGTGGGGGCAATGCGCGGTGAATGGCGGAACTAACGTCGCGCTTTACTTTGCAGAGCTGGGAAATGAAATTATTAAATATTTTATTTTTTTAAATGGGAATTAAACTTAACCTGTCGCGCTCACAGTCGTTTCTAGATTTAAAAGATGTAAAATTCTCTAATTATTCTCAAGAAATGAAAGAAGAATTTGTGTAATAAGCACGTTTAAGCACTTAAATGAAATGGTATGGAAATAACAAATGTCTAAGTTAGAATGCAGTTCAATTCGTGCGCTACGACTTTATTTTGCTATAAACAAATCTGCATTCTGTATATTTTTCTGTTTTGAAATTTATTATAATGAACGTCGTTATATTTATATTTCTAATTTTTTAAGTTATCTTTGGTCTTTATACGTTAAGATAATAAGATAGCAAAATTAGTTACATTTTTTTTATAAATGTTATAAATGTTAACATCAGTTAAATATCAATATATTCATACCTATATTATAAATTCGAAAGTAACTCTGTCTGTCTTTTACGCAATCAGGGCCAAACCGCTAGTTTAATTGTGATAAAATACTCATATAGAGATACTTGTGGGTCCCGGGATGAACATAGGATACTTTTTTTTCTCATATTTGTAATATTTTCGATATATACCAATATATTAAAATACATATTAATTTGACATGCAATTTATTCCGCCATGTTAATAACAACTGTCGCTATGCGACCGTTGCTAAGCAACGATTTGCAAAGTTTGTTGTTAGAAAACATCACCCAAAATGAGCTTGCTTAACGCATCTCTCTATTGAAAACTGAAAATAATTTCATAAATATATTTAATAAATATTCGTATAGTTCAAGCGGGCGTAGCTGCGTTAGGGCCACTAGTCTTCCATATTTCTCTTTACAATAATGCTCGACGTAATTGATCCCAAATTACAACTACCTATACTACCTATGAAATAATAATTTAGTTATACGGATTATTGGTAAATAATTATGTCTGTGTTCCATCATATAATTTAAGTAAGTTACTTAGTCATTTACATGCATGGATTGTTTGCTTGTTACGAACTTATATATATAGGTTCCAGGTGAACTGACAGTCAGCTTCACCTTGAATTCCGGACATAGCAGGGTAGGAGGGAACCTAGTAATAAAAGTGTGTTGATTTGCGGAATTCAACGCCGAGCTTTATCTTGACACCAGAATGAAGAAATGAAAATATTAAATATTTCATTATCTCGTGAAGGGATCGAACTCACAACCAGTTGCGTTTACAGTCACACACTTGTGCTCCTACGCCTGGTGGTAAACAGACAGTCACTCAGATATTAAAATATTAGTATTAATATTTACCTATAATTCAGTTTATTTTGTTATATAGTTCAATGAAAATGTGTGTGTGTCTTTATAATAATAGTAGGAATTACTGCAGTTTTACAGAAAGTATTTATAGGCATATCAATGAGAAATTTTTCATTTTTAGACATATAATTAATAACCATAAAAATCGACAAATATGTCATTTTGCATATTTACCATCCATCCAATGCATTAACTGGCAATTTGGAAAAGTGCTCTGGAAATTTGCCATCGGAAAAAGATATGGAAAAAGTAAGCGTTTTTGCTGGCACTATTAAAAAGTAATTTTTGCTGCACGGATTCGTTCGAAATTGGGATAGAGCCCAAACTTAATATGTTAGTCGGGTGTAGGGTTTAATCTGCAATATCGATTTCACGTGCATATCTGTTAGGATTTGCGAAATCCGATATCTACAGGATAATGGACGAATATTCGCTTGTAACATGCGTTTATGGGTTTTGTCTAGTTTGATTTTTTTATAGAGATAATTTAGTGATAAGTTACTTTTTTCTTCACTAACAGGTTACATTTATTGTTGTGATACTCAATTTTTTATGTTAAATATTTTTTTAGCTTCACGCTGTATCCCGCATAACAGGGGAAGCAAAGGGAACCTTTGACCCTAGTGCTAATATACACTGTTCCGATGGAGACACTTCCGTTCCACCTGACGCGGAACTCACATCCGCGGGTTGCCTCGACCAGAGCGAAGAAATGAAAATATTAAATGTTTAATTTCCTCGAGTGGGAATCGAACCCAAAACCTGTCTCGTGTACAGTCGCACGGTTCTGCCCCTGAGCCTCATATCCTCTTATTCCCCTAATTAAGTAAGTAAACTCACTCTGTACGTAGTGACGTTGACAGCATCGGCTTGCAGCCACAGCACGGCACAGATGGGCAGCAGCGCAGTTGTCAGGCGCCGCGGCGCTCTCATCTCCGGGGACCATTCGCGCGATTACGCGCTCTCCTGGGGACAAAACGATTTTTATAATTCTATATTAATATAATAAAGGAGGAAGTGTTTGTTTGGTTGAATGTTGTTATCTCATAAACTGTTAGTTATTATTGAGGAAATACTTTTATTTTGTTTATTAACCAGCAAGGCTACGAAAAACAAGTGTTCTTAGAGTAGGTCCTATTTAAGCCATTTCCATTTGATCACGCGGGCGAAGCCCATAATCATTAACAAATAAATAATGAATCCACATTCATCGAGTTAAGTATGTAAACTGTGGCATTTCAAGTTATACCTATATTTTAGTTAACGCATACCTATATTACAAACGTATTGAACATTCTTCAACTGAAATATGCAACCACAAATATTACATGCAATCAGTTGCATTCCATTGGTGATGGTGAAACTTTTAACCTTTTCACTTATTTCCACATTTTACTGAGAAGAATACAGAGTCTTCTGGGTCCATGGCGGAACCCAACGCCGCACTGTTTGGGCCAGATGGGGGCAATTGAGAGGTAGATATTTTACAATTAAAACAATTATAGGAGATTCACTGGAAGACATCTGGATCAAACCCACAAGTTGTCGCGTTTGTCCACACTTTGTTCCACTGCGCCACGACCGGCCTCGAAATAGATATAACTATTATTTTTCTTTTTCTATATAAATTTAAAACCACGTAAACACTGAAGCTACGTTAAATATTCAAGAGTGATTAAATGTGAAGCGTGAAAACACCGTCCGATGAGAGCAGACAAAGGGATACATGAAAGAGATTTTCGCTTTTCATACACATCAAGGCTGTTACGAGTACATCGTCATCTATATAAGAAGTTTGGCCTTCGTCTTTAGATTACTTGGTATAGTGGTCACTATTGTACGGTAAGCACTTTTTATAGTGTCCCGCTGTATCCCGCAAGAGAGAGAGAGATCTTCCCCTAAGGGTGCAAATAAGGGGTTGAAAAATAGTATAGATTTTTTTTAAATCGGCACCAATTTTTATAAAATTTTAAATTCATACCCTTAAAAATATTTCATTGAACACGTGTTTTATTCACTCCTAAGGGTACAAATAAGCAAACGAAGCTGCGCGCGTCCGCTAGTTTTTAATAAAAACCACAATATTATATTTACGTTATTATTAATTCGTTATGAAAATTTAAATATCAATACGCTGATTATTTTGACACCATTTGCATTTTTGTTTTGCCGTTTTATTCATCAGACTTTTTGTTTTAATTTGCATGAATTACTAGAGCAAATTAAACTACTTTTTTCCCAATATTATAAAGAATATTTTAAAATATTAATTTATAGGCCGTTGAGGCCGTAGTGGCGCAGAGGCACAAGGGATAACTGAACGCGAAGAGTTGTGGGTTCGATAACTCGAGGAAATGAAATATTTATTACTTCTTATACTCTTATACTGGTGTCGAGCAAAACGCATTGAGTTTCGCCACTCAACACACAATGCCTCTAAGAATCTACCCTCCCCTCTGCCTCTCTCTGTTTATCCTGCTGTGTGCGTGATAAAGCGTGAAGCTGTATTGCATAAGATGTTCTATTTCGAATATATTATATATAGGTAGTTGAGTATTTACGTGCTATAAGCACGTCTAACAGCTTAGTTGTAAGCTGGCGTTGAGGACGACGCATCTATCAATGTCTTGATACAGTGTTTCTTATGTAAATTTGTAACGTTTCCCTGGAGCATTGGAAGCTTCTATAATAGTATTAGTCTTGGGATATTTCAAGTTTATATATAAACGTCGGAATTTAACATCGAAAATTCCTTTATAAATAATTGTATTTGTTCATGGTAGAGTATTATAATATATGAATTTCTTCGCTCTGGTACCAAGGAAAAAAGAGCCATTCACCACGCTATATTGGAACGAAGTTCCTTACGGCAGGCTTGGAAGGGATAGGGATTTCGCTGCGTGACCGAACTGAAAAAAAAGTGATAGTAAAACCGTAAGAAAAATGCGTGGAATAAAACCGTTAAATGAGACGTGCGCAGGCGCGACAGTCGCATACACAGACGAGTAGTGTATAATACCTTTCTCTTTCTCCCTCTTTCTTTTTTTAGTTGATAATTTGAATTACGATGTTTTTTTATTTTAAGTAATTTATTATTTCCTAAAATACTGAATTTCCTAAATACTTTCTTGTACTTAAATAAAAAGTAATCAGCAAAATTTAAGAGAAAAATCAAGAAAACCTACATAAATTTTTTTTCTTTTTTTGCAATTTGTGTCGATTATACATTATCCGAAGGAACTTCGTTCCTACCTGGTGTGCCACGACACCACATTATATAACTTGAAAATTTAGCGCTGCGTGGGAACGCAATGTCTTAACACTATATTCCCTCTGTCTACTCTCCTATATGCGGGATACAACGAGAAGCTGCGAAAAAAAACTAATTATAGTGCATATTCAAATCTCGCACCACTTCTGCTAAAGATATAATCAAAGCCTTAAAAAACTTAAAAGGAGACATTAAGCTTTTAAATAAATTACCGTAGCGTAAAAATAGAACGAGTCCATTTTCCCAACACATTTAGCGGGAAAAAAATCGCTGTGTGGCCGATGTTATGAAATTTGCAAGTGATATTGCAATTTCAGTTCCACTGGAACACGTAATAACCGTGTGCCTATTTTTCCGGGTCGCCACTCCGCTACGATACTGAAGTGCTAGCATTTTGAAGGAAATTCTATATTATTATTATTTATAGCATATGTTATTTAATAATTCTTATAAAGTTGGAAAGAGGAGAGTTGAAGAAAAACGTGTGACTAAACGTGGCTGGTTGTAAGTTCGATTTGCATGAGGGGAAATGAATCAATATTTATTACAATTTAAATTTTTTTGTTCTGGTAACTAATACCTCGAAAATTCGGCACGTGTTTTAATGGGAACGGAGTATTTTAACACAAGGAACCTTTCTCAGGTTTACTTTGTTTATCCACGAATGTTAATGAAACAGTTAAATTATAATTTAAAATGTTTAGATTAGTATTTCACTTAATAAGATTGATTTTTTGTTATTAATGACTATACTAATTAAGAAAATGTAAGTTTTAATTTTTTTAAATGTTATTCCACTCTTAGAAAAAAAAATAAAATAAAACAAAACCTTAGATTTAACTGGGATTTAAAAAAAAAATATATGAAACATTTCACGATCGTAAAGCCTTTGCAGCAAAAATTTGCGTATCAAATAAAATTTAGTGGAGCTGAAGCCTCGGGCTAAATCTAATATTGAATATATTACGAATGCATCCAGCTTAGATTTTGTTTTGACCAGCCAACCGCGCGTTTCGCTCTGAAATCGGCATTTCGTATAAAAAATTACAAAATTTAGATACTTTTGCTAAAAAAATAAGTAATTTTCATATTGAAATAGCTTGAGATATAAACTGTACGGAGTTGGTTTTCCTTACCTAAAACCTATAAAATAGATACCCTGATATAGATAAAATGGAGAACGAAATGTCTAATCACTAGATATATTATGTAATCTTTTCATTCCAATTATGCAATTTTCCGCATCAATGAGAAATGTATATATTTTTTTTCAGCTTCACATATAGCAGAGTAAGCAGAAGGAACCGAGTGTTAAGGCACTATGTCAGGCAATGTGAGTAGAGAGGCGGAATGCCGCATTTTGCCTTAGCACCAGAGGGAAAAAAATAAATAAATAAATAACAACTCATTCGACCGAGTGGGAATCGAACCTACAACCGTCGCGTTTACTACACGCTTGTGCCCCTGCGCCATCACGGCCTCATATATATATATATATATATATATATATATTGTTTTAAACATGCATTTTACATATTAAATGAATGCAATGGACGTGATAATTGAACACTTAAAAGCTTTCAATGAAGCCAAACTACGAGTCGCCGTTTACGATAAAACAATACGTACTAGAGTTCGATGTATTTTTATTCACAATTTCTACAGATTTCATTCGACCAAATCAATTTTTACAAGGGAACCTTTAAAAAACGATATGAAAGAATTATTTAAATTAATATTTTGCCAGTTTCTTTTAAATGTTTTGTTACTTACATAGCAGTATTGCATTTTTTTCACATACTAGGATAGGCATAGGCAGAGTAGGTATTTTTGTAGCTGAGTAGTCCATGTACCGATGTAGTCTAAATTACATCACCAACCGAGGAAAAAGGGGAAAACTTTAAAGATTTCACTATTTTCAGGCCACTATAATAAAAAACAAGAAAACCTTATTTATCATCTACACACAATAAATCTATGAAATTCCAAAACATGTCCATAACATAGAAAGACTGCAAGGAATACAAAATGTAATTTAAGTATATCTTAATATGACGTTTAAAAAATATTTTACGTATCTAAATGCCATTTCATATATCCAGAAATAGGAAATAAATGTTTCTAATATAATCAGACAATACGTGACGTTGAGTTCCTCTACCCAAGATTTCGTTTATTTAGTAATTAACTCAGCTCATAGTTCATAAAGGACTGGTCCCAACAAAGCAACATTTTGTAGGCTAATGAATAGTGTATAACATAATACTTGACAGAAATGCTGAAACGGAAGTGCTGGACCAGACTGTGTCCCAAATAACCGTAGAACCGTTTTCCATCCAGATGGTCCACTTTTCAGGATAATAATAATAAATAATATGTATATATGCTAGCATAAATGCTGCAAACTTTAATTAAGAATTAATTGATATTTTTATATGTACGTAGATAGGGGTGTATCAAAATAAGACGATATTTATTTTCTTTGCTATCATTCCAAAATATGTTCCAACAAGGCTCTTACTAAAAGTAGAGTTCAATATTTAAATTTCTAAGGAGCTGTCAATTGAATTTAAAGTTTTAGTTTTTAAATAACATGGAAAACATGGTTTTATATACTTTTTCGTCCTGCAAGCTTTAATATTTGTAACGAACGACCACCATTATATAACTAAAGAACTTTATTTTATTGTGTCATTCCATAAGGAAAAACTGTACTTTGGAAATATAGAAATTTTATTATATAATATAATATAACTGGAATTCACAGATGCACTCATGTATACATTTCGTTGGTAACGTAACTTCCGCTTTGTACCCTCATACATAACTCATACTAAGGAGGTCGAGCCATATATTTGAACTTACATATGTCTTTAATACAACAATAAATAGTTTTTTTTGGTTAAACGAATTTCCTTTATTTTGCGGGTAGATAGCAATCATTTTATTTTCTACTTTTTTGCTTATGTTATAAACAAATTTTCTAATTACCACTTTTATTATAAACCACACGTCTATATTATAATGACCTCTTAATTCGTTTCGTTTTTAAGTTTTAAGCATCATCGTCAAGAGTACTTTTCTAGAGAAGACAAAATTCATAATGGTATATCTTTCCGTTTTTCACTTACCTGTTGCAACTTGCAGAGCATATTTTATTTATTTTTGGGAGCTATATGAAAAGGTCAAATTCACCTAAATAAATATTTTTTCACAATATTTATATTTATATATAATTTATGTATAAATAGTTCATTTTAATAATGCATATATTTTAAGCATAGCGTTATTTACAGTCAAGAAGTATGAACATCACAAAAACGGGCTAGTACCTACATCAAAAGACCGCCGCCTCAGGCTTTTGGAGCTTACTACATAACCGTTATAAGAGATTTAGTGAAAAGCGAATGGAAACAAGGATAGAGTCCATTCTTTTTTGTATTAGTCATACAGTAATAGCATGTGATAGCATTATATAGCTTGAGTCTCTTTGTGGACGACAAAGTCATTATTCAAAGAGTCAAATGTCTACTTTTTTCTGAATTTCTGTTCAGCTTGCAATTCAATTTGTGACATCTTTATGTTCTGTAGCTGTTATATCTGTACTAGTACAGTCGATATTTCCAATTTATTTCTAAAATACAGTAATTAAATAGTATATTCTGAACAGAATTGATTCCAGTCGTGGAGCAGCGGTAAGAACATGCGATTGCAAACGTGACAGGTTGTGGATTCGATTCCCGCTAGAGACAATGAAATATGTAAAATTGACTTTTCATCGTTCTGGTAACGGCGCAAAGTGGGGAACGGAAATGTCTTAATTGGAACGGAGTTTTAACAATGATGTTCCAGGTTTCCTCTGCCTATTCTGCTATGTGCGGGCAGGTTAACGATGTATCTGAAACTAAAAAAATCCGGTAAATATAAGCATTTTTTCCATGTTATATTCTATCTGTATATATGGAATAGAATACCATAATTATAAAAGATTTAGCTTTTATCTATATTTGCACCATTTCCAACATAACAGATTCCTATACTTGACATATTTGGGTTGAGTCCAGTTAATTTTAAAGTGACTAATTATAATAATTATATGAAACCACAAGATACCACATATTAATATAAAAAGAAAAATAGAAAATAGAAAAAACTTTCGTCTAATGCTAAAATTAAATGAAAAAAGATGTGAATACATAAAACAACTTTAATTAGATTTTTATTTAAATTTAGGGTGGGTAATCTACATAATATAATAACTTATTTTGAAACTTCATTAAGGTAAAACAAAGTTGAAAAAATCGTACAAGATATTATACTGCATTATAAGTATATACATATTTAAAATATTTCTTAAAAAGGCATCTAACTAATTAGGCCAGTCGGGAGCAGGGGTACAAGCGACAGGTTGTAGATTTGATTCCCACTCGAGAAAATGAAATGTTTCATTTGTTCGCTCTGGTATTCCAGAGCGGGGCGTTAAACTCCGCCACTCAACACAAGGTTCGCAACAACAAGATAAATAAAGTAATTATTACATTAGTTTTTATGTTATTTTTTTCCAATACAGCATATAAGTTAAATTAATTAATTTAATAGACATTAGTATATCGTAGTGTCTCGAATATTAGATATTCGAAACACGACGTTTCTCAATTATGATGGAATTGGCGACAATTCTCGTACACCGCAAGATGTTTAGGTTTATTGGGAATTATGTCACGGAAGTCCATTTCCTCGGTGCGCCTGCAACATTTATTGGCAAGTAATTTACCTAACGCGAATATTATCCATCAACTAGTAAAAGCGAAATAAAAGAAGATATTTATGCATATCTAGTTTTACACTGTACTAGCATGATGTGCATGTTTAATGCAGTTTTCGCTAATAAATAAAATGTTTCGAAAGGTATGTATGTATTTTTTGGTTCATGCTGTATCCCGTTAGAGGGAACCTAGTTCTGTGGTCCCTACATCCATATGAATTTTCGAGACATTGGATGTTGAATACCCGTTGTATGTATTAATGGTGGAATGTATGGAAGGAGCAAATGGAGAATTATAAAAACATTACAAAATACAAAGATAAAAAATCTATACAGTAGGTTTAAAAAACCTTTTTCGCTTTTTTCTCTCCTTTAAAATACGAATTCTTCGTTACCAAAAATATTATTTAACAAATTTATTTTAGTAATTTTAACTTTGCCCTTTTTCTTTAGGATGCACTTTTAATCTAAACAAAAATGTTGTACTACATTTTTGCTGTCAAAAACAAAGGGGCTTTCATAATACTGTAGTGTCTAACACTGGCTATTCTAATTAACTTTTTAACTAATTATTACTTTATATTTGACTACACTAAAAGAACGAGCCTGAAAATAAATTACACTATTTTAATTATTATTATTATTAATAATTTTATTAATTATTAGGTTTTTAAAGATGAAATATTTACTTTAGTTTAACTTTATCGTAGTAAAAATAAATGTATACATATATAGTTAGAATTATGGTATTTTTATTAAAGCGCTGACCAAAAAACCTCATGTGAGCTATCAAGAATAAAATGACTGCATTTTCTTGTATATCAAAAACAAGAAAATAAAGTCATTTTATTCTCAAACATAATATACCCAACATTATTACGAAAGATTATTTGTAATAGATAACACAGAAGCAAGCGTGCCCATAAGAAAGAATTCCTCAGAGACGGTCCTCCCTTGCTCATGTCAAAAGAAATTTCATATATTGTGGATCTATGGACAGATTTCAAATATTTCTTTGAACAATATTTACTACTTTGCTATTATTAAATATCTTAGAAAGGGTCTTATATTTTCTATTTAAATATATTTATTTAGAGGTCAATAGTAGCGCAGGGACACGTGTGTGACTGATTGTAAACGCGACTGGTTCTAGGTTCGATTCCTATTTAAAGAAATGTAATATTTATTTAAATTTATATTTTCATAATTACGGTCTGGTGTAGAGACAAAACGCGGCGTTGAGTACCTCCCCTCAATACGACATGTCTTCTGAAGACGGAATTCGACGGAAAATGGGCACGGACTAACTTAACACTAGGTTCCCTCTGCCTACCCTGCTGTGTGCGGAATTTAAATTTTGACAACGAAGCTTTTAACGAGAAACATTAAGTAACATTAAGTTTAATAGTAATTCTCAAAAGCTCGAAAGAAAAAGACATTGTCAATGAAATTACTTAAATCCTAACTGGTTTTATGACGAGCTTACGACTGTTGACAGGCTTTAAAAGCAGGTGTTTTGGACTTTATGACACGTCTAAGATACTATAAGAAATTGACGACTTTGACGTGATTGAGTAAAGTAAATATTTTTTTTGATTAATTTTATTTATTAGCCTTAAAAGTACCCATTGTACTTAGTTATTGTCTCCTTGTTAGAAATTGGGACAAGAAAAATTACAAATACACAATATTATAGTTAGATATTGTAAAAATATTTGGATTTTTTTTCATTTTCCTGTTGTATCCCACATATGGCAGGGTAAGCAGAGGTATTCTAGTATCATCTTTGCCGTTTTTACCAGAACGTAGAAATGAAAATATTAAATATTTCAGTCCCCCGAATGGGTATCGAAACCACAACCGCTGGTCTATAGTGACAAGCGTGCCTCTACGCAACGACAGCTAAAAACAATTTCTAGTTTGCATATTACATTAATTAAAACTTACCCTTTTATTTTACAATCAATTATCTATATATATAAAAGGACTTGTCCTCACTGACTGAGGTAAGACGCTCGCACAGCCGTAACCGCTGTGCGTAGAAACGTGTAATTTGGACAGATGTTTACTTTCGTAATCTAGACATCCACTAAGAAGGGATTTTGCAAAATGTTAACCCTAAAGGGGTGAAATAGGGGTTGAAAGTTTGTATGGAAAAAAAATTAAATCGGCACCGATTTTTAAAAGTATTTAATTGAATACGTGTTTCATCGTTTTCTACAATTCTACCCCTAAGGGTGCAAATAAGGGGTTGAAAGTTTGTATAGATTTTTTTTTAAATCGGCACAAATTGTTATAAAATTTGAAATTGAGACTCTTAAAACTATTTAATTGAACACATGTTTAATGGTTTTCTAGAATTCTTCTTCTAAGGGTACAAATAAAGGGTTGAAAGTTTGTATGGAAAAAATCTTAAATCGCCACCGATTTTTATAAAATTTTAAATTTAGACTTAAAAATATTTCATTGAGCACATGCTTCCTGGTTTATTAGAATTCACCCCTAAATAAGCAAGCGAAGCTGCGCGCGTCCGCTAGTTATTTATATAATGTTATAATTTATAAAACCTACATTATTATTATCATTTACAAAAAGAAATACAAGGGATTTTTTAGAACTTTTATATTTTTGCACATTTTTCTTTTCAAATTTGCAGCTTATACAGAAGCAAGTTGGCACAAAAGGATGACATTTAAAAAATGATGACATCATTTGTTATTCATGAAAGTTGACACTTCCCGCCGCATGTAAAAACCATTTCGGAATCAATATAAATGTAAATTAAAAAAGGAGCGCCTAAGCCTAACCTGCTTATTACCATATACAAAATAATATGGTGAACCAGAATCCTATTCAGACTGGTAGGAAGAAAATTAATTAATAAAGTTGAAAAAGCATAAACGAGTTTTATGAATATTTGAATGAAATGTTATACAGAAGCGAATCTTTCAGCTCGTCGTAGTACAAGCGACTGACTGTAAACGCGAGAGGTTTGTGGGTTCGATTTCTACTTGAAGAAATGAGATATTTCATATTTTCATTGCTTCGCTGTCGTATTCAGGCAAAGCGTGGCGATGAATTCCGCCACTGAACACACAATGCCTTCAGAATTTAGCGGAAAGTGGGAAACAGCGTGTTTTAACCAGGTTCCCTCTGCCTACCCTGCTGTGTGCTGCATACAGTGTAAAGCTGATAATATATTACGTAAATGACTAAAACCCCTCAAAATTACATAATATCTTAAAATAAAGAATATATTGTTTATAATCTGTTTCTCTATAAAGAGTTAAAAATATAACGTTAACAAGTTAACTAGAGCGTAAAGCAGATACTAAAGTTACAAAAATAAATGTGTCCCTGAATTGTGTTTTTTTAATTCTGCTGTAAATACTTTTAATGTGTTGTAGAATCTAGACTTGCTGTGAAGGAAGGGTTTTAGCTACTCTTTTAGTTTCACACTACAGAGGAAAGCTTAGTGTCAAAACACTCTGTTTCCCACATTCCGCCCGCTTACCGGTTTAACTTTACACAGAAAAAAATGTAACGAATTTCTGCATTCAAAATATTATATTTATGTCATGTCTGTTTTTATTTAATTTTTTTTACTGTGAACGTTTAGATTAATTTTCGCGTGTCAATTGAATTTACCTACTGAACATGTAAATGGTTAACTTTTATTACTCTGCAATGTGAAAGTGGCAAAGAACTTCTCTTTCCATAAAAAATATGATTTAAGAGAAACAAAGTAAATAATTTCAAATAGACGTGCGCAGACTTGTGAGCACTATAAAATACAATAGAAGTAAAAAAAAATACAAATTACTGTACTTGATCTAACTAAATTAAAAACGGTACAAAAATTAAAACAATAACTTATTGGGGCAAAAAATTTATGTTATTTTAGTTGAAAACAACGAGATCTTTTAAATTTTGTACCGACATACCTACAAAACTGAAAATTTCAAGTTTGTATAAAAGATATAACTTTGCAGGATTTGAACCTATATCTCTTAGAAATCGTTCAATTATATAATTATTTGCTATGAATATTTTTCTGCGTGACGTAAAACTGTGAAATGACGTGAAACAATCGTCTGATTGTTTATTGTGACTTCTCTTCAGCGTCAGAGGTATCCGATGCCAATAACAATCACTCTTTTAACACTAGAAAAAAATACTTTATAAAATATATTGTTTAAATGAAAATAGGTACCTTTTATCATTTTAGTCTTTCATAATTTAGTCTAAAGTCTGGAGGCTGTCGCGACGGTTGTAGATTCGATTCCCATTTGAGGGAAAGAATAAAACTATTTTATTGATTTAAAATGTTCAATTTTAATTTCTAAATAAAATAATAATATATTAATAAATAAATTTTAAATTTAATTAATTACGCCTGGTTATGGGTTCGATCCCCACTTGACGAAATTAAATATTTATACTATCATTACTTCGCTCTAGTATAGAGGAAAAGCACGGCGTTGAATTCCGCTACGGAACACCCAATACCATCAGAATTCAGCGGAAAATGGGTAAGACAGTTTTAACACCACGATCCCTCTGTGTAACCCGCTGTGTGCGGGATACAGCGTGAAGCTGATAGGTACACGACCATCTATAGATACAATTCCTTTTGTAAAAGACATAAATGTCCCCAAGTATGTTATAAAAGATAGATAACTGTTCACAAATCACTATACGAGTATCAATAATTGCCCTCATGTTCTCAACAGTCGTATCTTCCACTGTAGTGGCGAGCGCTTCGTATTGCTGCTTAAAAGCACTTACGCTGAGGTGAACCGAAGTAGACCTTAATGGAACTGGCCTTTATATGATATGTCTATAATATGAGGCCAGTCGTGGCCTGAAAAGTTTCGGGTTCGATTCCTATTCGAGGCAATGAAATATATGAAATATTTCATTAATATATGGAATTTCATTTTCATTAATATATTAATATATGGAATTTTCATTTTTTCTTATTACATATTTTCATTTTTTCTTATTACATATTTTCATTTTTCATTTTTTGCTCTGGTGTCTTAACACTAGATTCTGTCTATATAATCAATATTGTTGTAGAGATCTAAGGGTCATAATCAGAAAAAGTGTACATTTTGTGTCTTTTTTTGTCCTTTGAACTTTGAATGCGTTTTAAAAATACAATTTTAAAGATAATTCAAATATTTTGCCATTTACGATAAATTTACTTATTAACTTAAAGATTTTTGTAATATTTTAAATGTATTAAGGCTAGGTATTTTTTGTTAGTTGCAAAAAACTTTTCAAAATGCTTCCATACAATTTTTCGTGTCCCATTCACCACTTTACTTTTTTAAAATTGATTTGTTACGAATGTTTATGGTTTTATTTGATTTCAGATATGTTTATATTACTTTACTTTATGCATAATATTACATAAAACTAATTTTATTGATACATTATTTAATAAATAATATATATTAATTAACTAAATTTGTCCCAAAATATTGTCTTTTTGTTACTCAGGGCTAGTAACGTACAATTAAAATATGAACGCAATTATTTTGGATGGTATTTAATATATTTTTTTGTTGTGGCACCATTATTCTAAAAGTCAATGCTGTCGTAGCTACAACCAGTAGTGTTCTCGCAGCAGTTGAGGGGTTCAAATGTTTTAAAGGGAATGCGTAAAATTACATCTCAGGGTTATAAACGGCTTTTATTTTGGTAAGTATTCTAAAATTTCGTTTTCTTGTTTATGTTATTTGATTCTTTTTACAAAATCTCAAAAAAGAACTTCAGTGCTTGCACATGCAACACGTGGCTTATGAGCAAATATTTAAAAAGGTTAGAATTTCTCAGACTTCATTCTCAATTTCGTTATATTTCGTTACGTAACGAAACTGAGAAAATATGAAGCCTAGTTCATAATTACGTTACCATCGGAAGATTATGTATATAAAAAAAAATGCTGGCATATGAAAAAAATAATTAGTGACTTTTGATAACGTGAAGTAACCAAAAATAATGATTTTTAAGTTTTTTGCCTGTTTGCTTGTTTGTCTAATGTGTTTGTGCACGCTTATCTCAGAAACGGCTTAACCGATTTAGTTAAAAAACATTTTTTTATTCTTCCTGAAATTAGTTGTGATTTTGTAATTACTATTTTTTTCTCTGGAGATAGTGAATTAATAAATATGTAGCTCAAGCGGTTGAGGCTTTTATTTAAAAACAAATACGTTCTGTACTAGCGTTGTTAAAGTTAAAGTTAAAGTGATCTAAACAATAAACATAAAATGTTATTAAATACCTATTGATACATATTTTTTTTATTTTCAGTAAGCGTCATGGCTCCTATATTGATATTTGTGTGGTTCTCAGCCTCTGTATCAAAGTAAATTTCATTTCCCTGTTTTTGGAAATCTTTATTCTGAATAATCCTTAGATCTTCAGTCTGGATCAATTCAAATTTTTTAATACAGTCTAGACCAACCAAAAAATCATAGCTGAAATTCTCACTGTCTACAACAAAAACTTTGATGATTTTCTCAATATTGTAAATTTTCACTTTTAAGGTTTACCATACCTTTTGTTTT
>HE670649.1:30766-69946 GCA_000313835.2 Heliconius melpomene melpomene | reverse complement strand
ACCCGAGTTAATTTTACCTTGTAATTGATGCCATTAGTAGAACATATTAATAATACTAGAGTATTTAATAGACTGCTCTATAAAATATTATGTACTTAGCCCAATAATATATTCTTAACCTGGTCAAACCTTTGAACGCATTTGTAAAATTTAAGACTTGATTTCCTTACTTTGAGTATTACAACTTCACAAGAGCATCAATGAATGCTTACCCGATCCGCAACCAGACCGACAATTCATGATATGAATGTCCTATCTGCTACTTAGGTACAGTTTTGAAGCAAACTGGACTTGATATACGATGCGTTAGAAAATGTGAATTTATGAGCTCATTACTTTTTCAAACAAAATTTAAGCCGACTAATGATTATATCATTCTCGAAGTGTAATAAAGTTATAAGTAATTGATACTACTATACATTGACATATAAAGTTATCAATTTTATAATATTTCAATTATCGCTTCTTAGCTGTATTTTATAACTACCATAGTTCACTCTCTGAAATTCGCTTTTAGGAGCAACTTCACAGTGTCAAAATATACGATTTAAATACAGATGTACTCAATTTAAACGTCCGACTTCCCCGGACTTAATGATGTCGTAGACATCCAACATGCTCTCCGCCATATTGGAGTTGTGACTACGTGTACACCTCGCTAGCCAGGTTCAGTTTATGCAAAACTCATGGCAATATGCGGCGGAATATCTACGTTACGCACTTGGATATCGCCAAGGTATATATGTAACTACCTTTACACAGCCCTCATGTCCCATGAAGACGATTATAATCATTAGCTTTCCTCAGCTTTGGAACCAAAGTTACAAAAACGAATGAAACTTCTTGATAGTCTTTTTGCAATATTATTGTGTATCATACTTTATCGTATCCAACTACTTAGTAATAAAAGGTTGTCATCTGTAATTCTCGCATTTCATATTTTGTCATATCCGACAACTTCAGTAATAAGTCGCTCAACTGGCGACTTTAATTTGGTCTTGATTTGCCTTCTGAATTATTTAGCTGCCTTCTTTTCTCCTTTCTCCTGCTTCTTACTCTTGCTAGATACAAATTTTTACTTCTTTTTCCAAATACTAACATCAGTCGCCTTCGCATTTTCTAGCTGGATGCTTTTCTTCTAGCTGGATTATAGATTTCTTCCACTACATGAGCTTCAATTCTGATGGCTACTCGAATGCACCACAGGGATGCACGGTATCTATTATATAGTACGTCAGGTATAAAATACTTTTGCCGCGGCACTCGCGGGGATGTGCACTCATTTGCACGAGGATAATGCCAATTAACCTAAAGAAACTTTCGGCGACTTTTTATAATACTTGAACCCACTATTTTAGTCAGTTTTTTAATTATTTTTGACACATTGCTTCTTTTTATCCATTACTCAACCATCCATATCCTATTGGTTTGCTTTATCAGTTGTAGAATGCGAGTCGAACTATTTTCTATGCTTGCTTTCTCGAACCGCTTGAAAATTCTTATTGGATAAAGCCAGAGATGATATGGAGAATGCTCATTATTAAGTCGAAAAGAGTTTTCAGAGCCCCCAAACCATCTACACCCGTCTCCGATATACCCAGAGGCAGGCTCCGTATTTCTTAACACAATGTATACAGGAAGATACGGTTATATTAAATAAAATTATTAACAATCATGCAATACCCTTGTACTGAGTTCTGGGCTTGTGTTACCCGTCGGCGGGTTCTCACTCCATACTACCGATATCCGGTATGCACTGATACTTGACAATTGCTAATGTATAATTAAACGTGCTAGAGTTTTATACTCAATGCATGCTTTTCAATTTTTGATGCATGTACGGTTGACGAAGGTCTAACTGCTTCAAATAATCTTGGGAAAGGATTATTGGTGGCATGGAGGTAAATGGCTAGATGCATTCCCGCGATTAAACCGGGAAGGGCCTACGGAGCCCAAACCATCAGCCACTGCCTCCGATACGCTCAGAGGCAGCCTCCTTATAACTGCCCCCCCCTCTCGTACAATTGAGAGCATTAAAATAGTACCGAGCTTTTTTACATTCTAATGTACGGATAAATGCACTTTAAATAGTTGGACATACCTTATGTCAAGTAATAGCCCGAGACCCTCTTAAGGCAACTAGGATACTATAAAATCTATGGAGCCCATTGCTAAATGTTATGATGTTCACAGCGATGGCAGTAACTATGAATAAGCAGCAAATCCACAATTCCTTTATCCTCACTCCTCCAGGATTGAGAAAATTAACCTCCGATATTCCGTGTTTGAAATACTTTTCCTGACAGGAGGCTTTGAAATTGTCTTCGAATCCTTGTGTCTAATTCTTCCGAGTATTCGCTTGCAATTGTCAAAAGAAGCCAAAAGAAACTCCCACGCAGATTTATCCATTGTTATACGTTAACTCGCTTAGGATATGCTCCCAGCGATTATAACATTTCAACAACGTTAGTAATTATCCTATTACAAATAAATAAAAAAGATTTATCTAAAAATAGACAGACTTTTTATATATGTCGCAGAATAAGGTGGTTGGGACCGGAGCTTGTTCCGATCCCATTTCTGATTGTCATCGATCGGTGTCACGTCAGAGTGACAGGCAACGCCATCTGGTTTTGACAGCTGTCAACTATTAAATAATCTGCTTCCCTGATATATATGATGAGAACAGAATTTTTTTATATATTTGATAACTCGCTCAGGATACGCTCCTAACGAATTATCGTATTTAAACGAAGGTAGTATATTAATGGATAATACAACTAAGTAAACTCGGTGAAAACCGATTTATTTAGTAAACTCCGTTTACATCGCATGATATTATGCCGAGAACGTCTCCAAGAGCGTTAAACAAGCGATGAGTCCTCTTGCTTTTTGCAATGCCCGTTAGTTGAATAAAATTGGGCCATAACTGCTGAAAATCTGAGACCTATACCTAACCTTATTGTAGGTTATAATACAGCCGTGTTCGGTAAGCTCAGAATCCATTACAGTATTGGTATATATAATACCAAGCAATAGAACAGTATTACATGCATGTAGATACTTGTTACATAAGAGATTCAAATGACTCACCCGTTGTCCGTTGTGTTACCTTTGAATTTCACAAAAGCAAATTCTCTTGATGAGGATGAACATCTTTGCTGGAGGCCTTCCCAGGAGTAGGCCCGATATAGAAATCCAGTTCACGATGTGAAGAAATTCCACCTCCAACACTACACTTACCACAGCACTTTCACTTTTAAACGATGTTACTCTAATGGGAAATAACGACGCTATGAGGTAAGAAGCGTAGTGTCGCCTATTATACGTTCCGGCGCCCTACCACCTGAGACCACGTGACTTCCGGCGATCGCTGATTGGTCGAAGACAGCAACCGGAAGTGAAAATCATTGGATAATCAAAGGGAAGTATACAGCGCCCTCTCACAGATGCTGTGCATCGTCACATCCCAAATAATGTGTTTTTATTTAATTATTGCCAGCCATACATTTTAATAATAAGGAAGAATAAATATCATATAAGGCACATTCTATGTACATCCTTAATTTATAACAGAAGAACTTTTCAATCAAAATATCGCGACCCAAGGAAAATAAAAGGCGAATATATTTCTCGTAGTGTCCGCCTGAAGGGATTTGTCCCAACATGTCAATGCTTTGTATGTTGGCATTGTTTTTGAATTACTTAGAAATTTACAATAATATTATGAAGGGAATATGTAAGCTAAGCCTTTATGGCACAAGCGTGTAACTTTATCGCGACGGTTCTGGTTTCCATTCCCATTGGGGGGAGTGACATATTTTAATATTTTTGTTTCCTCGTTTCTAGTATCGAGATAAAACGTGGCGGCAAGTTGAGCAATGCCTGGTGGTCAGTGGAGGAGTGGAAATGTCCTAATGGAGAATGGAGTGTCTTAGTTTACACTAGATTTCCAGGTATGCTATGATTTAATTTATTCTGTTGGTAATACTGGTATAATTTTTGAAAATATTCAAGTGACCTCTTTAATGATCTAGATTATATATTTATTTATTTGTTGCCATGTTCACATTCGCGTATCTTTTATGGCAGAGACAAATCATAAACAGAACAAAGAGATCTCATAAGAGTTCTATTATTCCTTTTGAAGTACTCCAATCCTAAAAATATTTATAATGATAACAAACATTTACATAAATATATAAATTGTAAAGGGCCGGGGCCTCCTTCTGCTATTTCATTGTTCATCTGCAAAGGTAAATAGAAATTGATTGTATCCCGTGGCTAAAATATTAGATAACATTATATTAAAAATATAACCTGATAGTTCTTTTTCTTTTGACATATTATAAAGATGTAATTTTCTTTTATTTTTTTGAGGCTCTAGTGGCGCAGCGGAACAGTGTCTGACTTAAATGTCATCACATACACATATATCCATTCGAGGGTAATTATTTTTTGTCGCTCTAGTAACAAGACATAACTTAGCGTTAAGTTTCGAAACTCGAGAAACAATATTTTGAAAATTGAGCAAAAAAGGGGGAAGGGAGAAACTCAACAATAAACACTAAGTCCCTTCTGACTACCCTGCTGTAATTATACGGAGTAGAGCGTGACAATATTTCATTATTTTCATCTTCACGCTGTAACTTACCGCGACACTCACCACCGCAGAAAAATGAAAATAATTTAAATACAATTCTTCCCCTATACAATATTAACAAATTTGTTAATAATTTCCAATCCCACAACAAAGTAATATGCACTGATTATTTTACAATACAATTACAAGGCAGTATTACAATTGTTAATTACTGAAAGCTCTAAGGAACTCAATAAATACGTAGAGTTCTACGTTCGCTCGCTTTGTAAGTAATTAAATTATTAGCAATCGCTTGGTGCATTTTTATTTCCTACTTCGTGAAGCCAACAAAAAAGCTATTACAATTCCTGCTGTTTTTGGAATTGTAATCAATTAGAGAAAAAAATGTGTTATTAATTATAATATTCACGCTTTTTACTGTTCTTACACATTTAAAAATTAAATTAAATATTATTTGAATTAATCGCATATATTCGAATACCAAAATATATCCAAAATATGCGAAAAGTACGGATAGTCCCATTATTTTTAAACGTGTTGCCTAAACTTTTGTCGTAGAAGGCTGTCAAACAATCCGAAAAACACATCTACGTGTTGGGTTCGAGTATGCGTTAAAAGCTTCAAAGGTGAGCTTTTAAAATATTATACTTTGAAATCTCAATCGAATATTTTCGCTGTTTTCATCAAAAAATTCCTCGCGTAGAAGCTTTGTATTTGCATTCATATATTGCACGTGAAGCACAGTATTGTCTATATCATATCGATAAAATATGTGCTTTAAGTTTAGTATGTTGAATGACGGAACCTAACACCGCGATTTGTCTTGTAAGGGATGAATTGAAAAAAAAAATATAGTGTAAGTTTCGGGGTTTCGAGGACAGTAACCGCGGCGACTTTTCTCGAAGATTCTTATCTAAGACACCTGTGATTGTGCAGAACGGAAAGTGTCTAGACACTAGTTTTTCTTTACATATTCCCAAAAAAATATTGCTATACCTCATGATATCAATCTTCCGTTACTTATTTGTTTGAAATTTATTGGTCTACGTTAGTTAAATTGCTTCTATAAATTATTATAACTACAGCTTGTTTATGCCATTGTTTTCCTTGAAAGTAATAAAACTTTTCTATATAAAAATGAATCTATTAACGTGACTTCTTTTGTTTACAATAATACTGAATACTATTTTTATGGGAAACACTGACGCCATTGTGTCGCATTCAGAATGTGTTAGATTTGTGGTAGTGGGTTTGTTAACTTTGTTGAAAAAAAAAATTGTGGCAGTCGATGTGCAGTTGCTTAAAGTTTGATTGTAAATGAAACGTTTGTAGGTTCAATTGCCACTCGTGGGAATAAATTATTATCATTTCCACGCTCTGGTAACAAGACAAAACGCGGCGTTGAGATCCGCTGCTCAACACCCATTGGTTCATAAATTGGGCAATGCGTTGGGAGCGGAATGTATTAACAGTAGAATCCGTTTATATTCATCATTGTATTATGATTGCAATAGGAAAATAATCCTAACAATAACAAGTAACCATTGTATATCATTTATTCTTAGCTAAAAAAATAAACAATCATAGAATAATGCCATAAAAACTTTTATTTACAAGAAAAAATACATGTGTTAGTTTGCGTGCCCAATAATCTTCTATGATATATGTATTTCCGGATTATCCATTCTTCTTGGGATACCCTTTATATACAATAATTTAACCTAAAAATCAAACTTGTGACCTCCATAATTTCCACTATGCCAGAACGTTAAGACGCAACCATCTATTATAATAATATAAAGAATGAAATAATGAAATGGAGTAAAAAGCGACGGATCTTACATCTTTTCTTTTATCCTGTATTTTTCTTGTAACGATTGCGATCTGACCTCCTCAACCTTTCAAGGATAACTCAAATTGACTCAAAGACAAACAACTCATTAATAAGAGCGATTATTTGGTATTACGAATTTAAGAAACGGATTTTAAGGAAATAAATGACAAAATTTTAATAAACGTAGCGCCTGTTATGGATTCGATTTCGACACGGTAAAATAAGTTATTTTCATTTCCTCGCTCTGGTAACGAGACAAATGAAAAGGATTTTTTAATTGGCAATATAACTTAAATAATAATAAAAATAATGATAATTTATTTTTAAAAGGTTTTTTAGTCTCTACTTTTATACAAAACTAATAACACAAAAATACTTAACTCAGCTTAATCTCACCATCTGTATCCATATTATGTATGTCTTATAAGAAAAAATATTGGTTCAATTTATATTTCTTTTTAGGCTGATTATGTAGACAACGAAGAATGAAATAGGCACTGTAATTCGATTTCTACCGTCTGTCAGAGCTCGGTGTCTTTTAGATATGAAAATTTGTAGATGTTACGTTTAACTTACAAGAAAAAACAGTAATTGAACGTTTATTTAGAGTTTTTTAATGTAATTGTTACGAATAATGATTATAAATTCTAAAAAAATAAGCGGATACCGTTATGGAGTACATGCAGACATAAACTCTTAAATTATAAAAAATATTTTAATAATTTAAGAGTTTATGACGAGAATGTCACGGTGAGAATGAAGAAGAACGTGCTCAGCTAGTTTTGTTTGACCTTCGAAAACACAGTATCAAAGATACTGGAGGAAGGTCACGTAAAAAGTATGAGGACTCTTCGGAGGACATGCATGAAGAGGTTAATGACAGTGGACGACGAAAGAGATATAGGCGTTTGGCGCTTCGTTCTCTCAAACTACCCCGCTACTGATACACCATAAAGCTAAGCTAAGTTAATAATATTTTTCTGTTATATCTTCCATGTACAGACACCGACCAGATACCCTTTTAATATATGTATAGATTTAAAATTAAGGCTATAAAGTTTAACAAGTCTATTAATAAATGAACAAATTCGATCATAATCTAGTGTGTATAGTAAACAGTTTCTTAGATCAAACAACTATCCGATGATTAATCTTACACTGTGAATTCATTTAGGCAAATATAAGCTCTATTATACTGAAATAAGAGTGAAAATAGAGGCAGTTATCCCTGAAACTTTTCCAGTAAGAAGTCGAAGGCACGGGGGAGGGGTCTTTCAGGGTACAGTACAGTCAGTTACTCAGTAGATTTTCAGCATTCGCGACGAACGGACGTATTGCTTGTCTCAAATACGTATAATATCGAATACGAATATAACATTTATTATATTTATTTTGTGCAAATACAATAGTTATTTTATTTTAAAGTGCCTGACGTGATTTTTGTTGATTCTGTATTTTTATTTTAGTGTGTGTTTTTTACGTTTTTACACGGTTGGATGTTTCGTGTTTGATCTTTTGACACAGTATAAGGTAAGTGGGATGATATTTAAATGTAGAATAAAGAAATTCTATTGTTCTTTTATAAGCTGTTCTTATTTTCTTTCATTTTTAGGAAATAATTTTGTAATTTATTTGTATTTATCTGTTAAATAACACGTTATTCTAATTTTGCTTTAAATTTCTTGTCCTTTTTTATAAAAATATATTATTTTAAATTTTCTGCCTCTATTTGTTTTTGTAAAATTATTTATTTCCATGATTACCAAGCATTATGATAAACAACATTCCATTTTTGCGTGTCATCAAATTTTAAACAATTTTTATTTTTTTTGTTCTAATAACACGAAAAAGTTATTTTGCTTAATAAAATTAAATACCTAACTTCACGTTTAGTATATCTGAAAGAAAAGAATGAAAATAAATGAAATCCCCCGAGTTTGGATTTCACTCACAACTTACGCTTTAACAGTCAAACGCTGTCCCACTGTGCCATAACGGCCTATTTAAAAATACGATATTTCGTATTAAGATTGAATCTTATCATAGAATCTTCAGAAGCGGAAGTTCACATAAATAAATGCTATATCCTCAGTGTTCCGCTTCCGGAAGCGGAAAGACGCGTGGATACACGCACTTGCTCCAATAAAATATTTTTGCTAATATACTATCGTATGTAAGGCTGTGGTTGCTTGGCCTCTGACTATAAAGTATACGCGACGGTTGTGCCTTTCATTGCCTCGCTCTATTAACGAGACAAAGATCGGCGTAGAATTCTGCCACTACTTGTAAAAAAACTGAAACTGTGTACAGGTCATTTTACTGAAAAAACGGAACTTTTTTGGATTTTTTATATTTAATAGGTGGCGTCCATATCTACATGCATATCTACTTAAAAGCTATATTTATTTAGTCAAGAATAACTCTCAGGATAAATATTTTAAGAAAGCAAGCAAGACTCGCATAATAGTGAGAAATTTAACTTACTCTAAATAAGTAAAATATAGAATATATTATAAAACAAAGTTGCTGCGAAACTTATATTGATCTCCATAATATATGAAGGTAATTTAATTTCGGAGAACCCTTAAAGTTTTGAATATTTAAACAACACTCATTAATATGTATATTAGTAATTTCTGCCAATAAAGTTTAGCCGCCACTGGAAAATTACAAATCTATGTACATACAAACTTATATCTCATATGGAGATTTATTTTCAACTAGTCATCGCGCGTAACTTTGTGTGTGCAGTTTCATAATTTTATAGGCGTAAAATGGATAAAATCGGTTTTTTCTCGTTTCCTCTGCCTACCCTGCTAAGTGCAGGATTCTACGTAAAGCTTATAAAAGTCAATATGCAAAATTTTAAAAGATGTTAAAAGATTACTTTTAAATAATGTTTTGAAAACCTTTTGTTTTTTAATTATATATGTTGAAGTGGTAGTTGAGGTGTTCCCTTACACTGTGTAACATATCGGCATGCCAAATATCAACTTTCGTCTGTCTGTACTGGGTAAGTCGCACAGTAATGGTAGAATTTTATATCTCTTTATATAGATTTAGATCAAAACATTCTGACACCCATTCTCCATTCCTGAATTGTCGAAACCTAAACTATGTAAATATATTTAAGATTTCGTTAGACTTTATTCTAAAGTTCGTACAGACGGGGAGAAAATATAATAAGGGCTATAGTTAGTTAAGTGTTATATAGTTTAGTATGAGACTGTTCGAGCGTCCCACTTACAATTTTATGCATTGTGATTTAGTCTTGATGGGTTATAAAATACATTGTAACATATGAGGAAGAGATTTTACAAAACGACGCGGCGTTTGATGAGAAGAAATCGATGAAATTGTGACTGAATGATTTTCATGTTATTACCCAGGTTTGAAGAAGATTCTTCAAAAAGAAAACATGAAGAAATACGTATAAGTACTTTAAAATGCACATCTGTTATAAAAACTTAACTAGCCAATTTTAGCATGATGTTACAGTTGTTGTACAGAAGAATGATTGTGACGGTTATTTTAAAAGCTTTTATTTAATTTTTCGTGTCAGTAATGTGTGTTAGTTTATGTGAAATATTGAAAACAATTTGATCCATTTCCTAGTGTCTGATTGAACTGAAATTCGGATTACGACTTCAATTCTAATAACAATTAAATTACATGTAATAGATATTGTTGTTCATTCAAAATGGCCGCCGCAATAAAATGGAGGACTACATTTTTTTGTACCATTTACCCAATAAGGATTTCAACTTAAATTACTTGATTTCAAAAATAATGGTGTAATCACCATGAAAAAATCTAGTAAGAATGTTTTAAAAAAAACTTTTAATTAATAATAAATTTATTAATTCTTTGAAAGTATCTTTCGATTAATATTTTTACTCCCTTTAGATTTACAATAAATTAGTTATTGAACAGTTGCAAAGTTTTGTTTCTTTTAAAGTTTTCATTGAAAACATAAATTTAATTAAAATAGATTTATGCATAGAAACAATTATAAAACAAATTTCTACTTTGCATTTTAAATTAAATATGAAAAATTTTCCAACACGTTACACGTCTAAGAGACTGTGGTAATTTACATATTGTGATAGGATAGGATCATTACAGTTCCCGAAGAATTTATAAAAAAGTAAAATAATTAGTTTCTAATCTTTATATATAAAACTCATTCATTATTGATTGATATTACACAGGAGTTACGCGCCGGAACTGCACAGCGTAGAACACTGAAATTTATCATGTCCTTGGGGAGACTAAGGGAGCACTAGGAGAAGATCCGTTGTATGGCCTATATATTTTTGACCTATATTTTGGCACAGTGAGACAGTTTCCTTTATCGATCCTCACTTGGAGCATTAAATGACTTATTTTCATTTCGTCGTTCAAGTAACTGATGAGATAAAACGCGGAGTTGAGTTCCGCCAATGGAAAAATAGAAATTGGAGAAAAGCAATATTCCACATTCCATATGTATTCGAGACATTGTGTTTTTGCATTGGTTATATCGACTTCAATTTATTAGTATTAATGTTTCCACATTCCGCCCAAATTTCGGGAATTTGTGCGTTGAATAGCGGAATCCGACACCGCGCTTACTGAAACGAAAATAATTAATTCCCTCGAATGAGAATCGAACTCGCAAGCCTCACATTTATATTCAGACGACGTGCCGATGTGCCACTATGGCCTCATACTCTTTGCGCTTATATTTGCGCTCCACTCTCTTAATTCTAACGAACTTGAGCTTGAGTGTAAATGAGATTCTTAAATGAAAAGGATGTAACGTCTATACACTAAGTTCTTCACTTCCCGTCCGATTTCGAGACATAGTTACAGAGATCAACGTCACATATTAAACTGATGATTTTTAAATAAAATAGATATATTTTAAGATAAGCTGTACTATGTGTAATGGTTGTGGTACTTGGATCATACGCTTTATGCACTAACTTATAGACTAGACTTTAGCATTGTTCGTGTTCAGTTTTTTTTTTAATTTTCAGGGCAAATTTGTTGTTAGTAAAACATCTAGGTGGGCATATGACTATTCTGGGGTGGGCACGGACCAATCTGCTGCCAATATTTCTACGCCCATGTTTAGCTCTCGCAGCGTAGTATGCAGAGTGATTCTAGTCAACCCGAATTCGAAAATTAAAAGGCGGAACTCTATCTAGGGTATGAATCGTCAATCAAATGATAATTTTTATACGCAATATGTGATTTTTTAAACTAAAATTATTAAAAACCGCATCTTGTTTTTAGTTCCAAAACAGCAGTAACAGTTTGGCTCTAATGAAGTTTTAAACATGATAATAAAGTTCAGTAACGTAGTTACGTTAGTTCATTTTGCAATGTTATATGAAAAATGTAATATAGAGTTGGCCACCAACAAAGTTGTGATACCGCGCTACACCTAAGCTTTTCGCTTTACTCGTATTAAAATATTCACTTTAATATACTTAAACGTATATTAAAGTGGGTTTCTCGTTGGCAACATATGCTGGTGATTTTTTAGGGTTCCGTATCCAAAGGCTAAAACCGGACCCTTTTTTACTCCAGGTCTGCCTGTTTGATTACTAGGCTCTATCTCATAAGCCGTGATAGTTAGACAGTTGAAGTTTTCATAGATGATATATTTCTCTTACCGCTATAACTAAAAATATAATAAAATATATATTTCAGGGTAAATTTGTACGGGAATCCCATAGAACAAACGCGATTTTTTGCCGTTTTTATAAATTATGGTACGGAATCCTTTGTGTGTTACTCCGAATCGCACTTGATCGCTTTTATACTCGGTCGGCTAAGGGAGCCTAATGTTCACTAATTTTCCCCGATTTTTCAAATAATTGTATGATAAGTAACAGAATTCAACGCCGGGGCTAGTTTCCTTACCAAAGCGAAGAAAATAATATTTATCTCTCCATTAAGTTGTACATTTAATTTATTGTCAGTAACGTCTAATGTCCGGTAGTCATCTCACTATCGACAATCTCCTAGTCTGCGTAATTAATTTTATATTTCCTAACAATATCTAATTTAATAGGAATTTTCATTAACGAGGAGACCGAGACTTGTCAAAAACACAAATGTTTCAAAACGTTTCATAGACATTCCACTTTGTTACTTAATACAATGTTATAATTGAAGCGATTTTAATTAAGTACTACAATCATTTTTTGATTTTTTTTCCTGTTATAAAACATAATGAAAAGTTAATATAAATTAACTTTCCATTATAACCTTGGTTGTATTTATTATGTAGTTAAACTTGATATTTTTGAGCGTTTCTCTCCATATTGATACACGACGAGAATTTTCACTTCTAACTCCTAGGGGTACAACCCTTGGGGTTGATACATAGACTATGCATTTTCTGTATAAAATAAGATAGGCAGAAAGAGCAACTTAAAACTCTTCATTCGTTACTTTCTTCTAGAATTTAAGATTGCGCTTTGAGTTGGGGAACTCAAAGCTGAGCTTTGACTTGCCAATATGAAACTTAAATATTTTTGGTTGTAACAACTCCCTAAAAACGAGTGTAAGTCTCGACAATATTGCGTAAATTGAACTTTAATCAATTTTAATTTATTATTCTAAATTAAGACTCTCTAAGTTACAAAAGATAGATCTCAATAAAGACTAAAGAGTACTTACAAGCATTCATAATAATAGTAGGGCCTCCTCGCAGGAGTAAGTTAGGGCTTCAACGTGGCTTTCCAAAAACAAAACACGATAAAAAGCGAAATAAACCCACGTTTGTTCCGCAATTTTATTTAAATTTGCGCATTTTTTTTTAAATCTTAACGAACCTTGTCGAGTAGACAGAAATAAGTCACCAAGAGTACGTCAGGGTTTCTCAATTAATACGAGTATAATGGCCATGAAAATAAAGACCGACGACAGAATAATGAAAAATAGATATTAGGTCAAAGTTTTTAACAGATAAGGTCTATCACCTTATTTGTTGTTCGATAACTCATTATATAATCTGAACGTTTAAAACCCTTCCGTGACCGATTGACTAACAGACAACGCACAGCCGAAACTACGTGGGATAGACCGCTGACATTTGACCTGTAGGGTCCTTGGGGAGTACAGAAAAGGACTAAGAGAGGACTAAGAAGTTTTGAGCGGTCTCTAGTGTGTAATGTGAGGAAAACATCACAATATAGATGGTACTGTTGAAGAATATGTATGTATTAGTAGTTGAAATAAACGAGATTTTCAGGTTCTATACGAGTGTACGTATCAGTTCTCTATACTAACATTAGTTATTATACACTGTAGAATCTTTACAGCTTACGATAAAGTAAAACATTTAAAAACACATTGTGTATACGCCACATTTTCCCAAGAAACGAAAATAAAGCCATTTCCTTAAAAAACAATAATTCACAAAAAATGGCCAATCTTTTGTAATTTAAAGACGTTTGGTTCCGTTCTCTTCAGAGAACCCTAAATAAAATGTCACTTCAAACGTTCTATCAAAGTAAATCGATTCAACTTGTTAAGAAAGTACTTCAAACAAGAATATTTTACTCTTTGAAACTTGCCCTTGTCCGTCTCTGAAGAAATAATGACATCAATTTTTCACTTCGGCCCAGTTTGATAGGTTCCCAGCGTGAAAAGTTGAATAGAAGTGATATAAGCGTGTTAACAACTTAATAATGAAACTTGTTAACACGATTTATCGGACTTATTTTATGTTGTTTAATTTACACGAACAATTTATACTAGTAACTTACTAGCCGAACAGTTTGTTTGTTTGAACATGTTAACCTTAGGAACTAGTGATTTTTAATGTTTTTTTTGTGTTTTATAGTCCATATATCGAGGAAGGCTATATTACATTATGTAAATTGTTCCGATGTCACGCAGGGTATCCTCGGTCAGAATTGAGGAACGATCCACATGTCCGGTCTTGTTAAACAAATCACGGTGTTGGGTTCCGCCATTTAACACGAAACGTGAATTATTCGCAATCTTAACACTTAACATTAAATTCTGTCTCAATATTGACTAAAGAAGTCTTTATTTAGACATTCCCAAGCATACTCTAAGTTGGCCTTCTATTATAACAGAACCTGTCGGAGACTGAAAAATGGGTCGTAGAGACTGTGGTTTATAGATCTGTAGGGTTTCAGATTTATGTCGACCAATCATGTTTCAGTTTGAAAGTTGGGCTAGGTTGGAAATATAACCGAAATTGGAGTCGTTTTCATTATTATTTCGATTTCTGTTGTCTGCTACTGATTTATTGACAGGTGTCCTATTACATTTCTTATTGTATTTAAGAAAAATGGAATATAATTTATATTGAATATATATTTTTAGAAGTAACGTAAACAATGTAATAATAAAACGTTATTGAAGCGCTGTGGGAAGAAATACGATGGTTGTAGAATCTCTAAGGGAATAATTTATAAATATAATACTTGCTGTGCTTTTTCAATTAATCAAAAAATCCCCAAATGGCCAGTCGTGGGGCAAGGTATTGTGACTGTAAACGCGACAGGTCGTGGGTTCGATATCCTCTCGAGGAAATTAAATATTTCATATTTTCATGTCTTGAAATATTTGATATTTTTATTTCTTCGCTGGATATGTCGAGGCCTAGGCCTAGTTTCCATAACTCAACACGCAAATGCCTCCGGAATTTGGGAAAGAGTGGGGAACGTCAGTGTCTTTTTGGGAACGGAGTGTTATAACACCAGGTTCTCAGGTTCCCTCTGCCTATCCTGTACCTTTTCTATCCATAATGGATTAACTCGTCACTTTATTGTGTTAGAAAAAAAACTGTCCATCCAACACATTACAAATATGTGCATTCAATTTATAATTTAACTTATATTGTCATATATACGTATATGTACATACATATATGGACATAATAAATATAACCCTAACTACTCGTTTCCAAGAACGCGAGGAATGCTAGCAAGAACTCGCTTCGAATTCTGCAGTGAATCGCGTTGTCAAATGTTTGTGAGAAAAATAGCTCGTGAATTGCTTTAAATTTTTGTCTTTTTTGGTTTAAAATCCTTGTTATAGTAGCATTTTATATGTAGTAGTAACTAGTCGTTACCCGACATTTTGTTAGCGTGGACTTAAGGATGTAAAATTTTAAGTCATATTATTCCCATTCCGTTAGGAATTTCGAGAAATCCTTATTTAGTGCTCTGCCATACTTCTTGAGTCTTAAATTACAAATTTCAGCGTTCTACGCCGCGTAGTTCTGACTGCCTTGTGCATTTGTCACTCGGTGTTAAACGAGTTTTATAAATATAGGGGTGTTGTGGGTTGAATAAGCTTTTGTTTAGCTTATTTCTTAAGTTTTAATATTATAAAGTTATTTATTTCTTAAGTTATGCTATAAGCTATATCGATCCATAAGCTATAAGCTACGGGTATACATATATGGGCATGGGTATAAGGCATGAAAAAAATATATGCAAATCTTGGCCATGGCAATAATTTTAAATCACATTTTTTTAGCTTCACGCTTTTTCCCGCATATTTTTATACAAGTATGCTTGAAAGTAAAATTACCTTTAAAATAAACTTTTCTGTTCACCATAAAAGATCTAAAGTCAAAAGAGAACACCAAAATAAATATCACTTAAACTTTTCAAGTGGGAAATGATGAAAAATTCATAAAATCGAAAAATCTAAAGTCAAAGTTACTCTGAAGTGTTATGAGCGGGGAAAAGGTGACCAAATAACATAAACATTTTGTTCGCGCCGGATAAATAGACGGTCGTTTGATTTGCATGACGTGTTTGCTTTGGAGGATAGCGAGCGTTTCCGGTGACGTTTTCGTTCTATTTTTTAAATTGCATATTTAAATGTGCTTTTAATAATTTCACACCTTTTTATTTTAAATATACCAGCTTCACAGGGAGAAAATAGTAATCAACTATTTGTTTCTTTTTGCCACCTAAAAAACTAGATATTGTGTTCGCTTTGGTTAAAAAGATATATTTGCTGGTCGTTGTATCCCGCTTGTAACAGAGGCAGAGGGAATTAAGCTAAGCTAAGACTATGTAAACATTTTCTTATTCATTTTGTTAATAATAATATAACACAGACGAAGTCACGAGCTAAATATTGTATCATAAAGTACTTCCATAAATGTAAACTATTTCACTAATAGACGTTATAAGAATATGAAAATTCCAATTACGCGCGCTTCGAGCATTTCTGGTTTAAATACCAACAAAGCTAGGGCGGTAATAACATAACAATAATCATTTTCAATGGCGCTACTTCATATTTTCATTGTATTTCAATTGTGAACTTTCATAGTACAGATATAGAGTCGAAATTGTTTTGTTTTGTCAAAACTATTTAATGGAAGTAAGAATGGGTGTCGGTGCATGTTATACAATTTAGCTATTTGTGTATTCTTAATCAAAACGGTAATATAATGTTCTATCTATCTTGAGGCCTGTTGTGACGCAGGGACACAAAAGTGTGATTGTAAACTCGATAGAATGTAGGTTCGATTGCCACTCGAAGAAAAATTTAAATTTTTTTTTCTCCTCTCTGGTATCAGTGGCCTCCTAATTCTAAACTTCTCAAAAATATACTTTTTTAGAAGTAACCTAAAACAATGTAGCTTTATAACGTTAATAAAGCGCTGCAATGCTGGAAAAACAGCAAAATACATTAGTCATGGAATGTCTCCAAGGGTATAATTACCTTTAAAATATTAAAATTACCTTTAAAATTACGTACCTATGTTACGTTACCTTTAACGTTTTCGCTCTATTTTTAAAATTACATATTTAAATGAGCCATTAATAATTTCACGTTTTTCTTCTAATTTGCGAGCCCGGTAGGAGGCAATTATTTGTTTCTTTTCTTTACGCGTAATAAAACTAAATATTTTATTTGTGGACGCTATGTAAAGATATATTTGCTTCACACTTTATCATGTAGCAGTTTGGTCAGAGGGAGCCTAGTGTTAAGACACTCCACTTCCCCCTTTCCGAATTATATTAATTTCTTTATTTACTTAAAACAAATAAATATAAAACAATTTTTATTTACTTTTATAAATACGTATAAATTTTTAATCCTACATTTAAAACCGTCGCAGGGATTACATATTTAAGAGCAGTGAAATTGTCAAACGGAATTTCAATATGTTTGTAATCCTGAATGTGAATAGTATTTTAAAATATTCAAAAAGAAAACAAAATAATGCTTTCATTCTGTTTCCAAGTTTAAAATACTTTGTTAAACGAATTTAGTGTTATGAAATTACTAGCGGCTTCGCCCGCTTGAATGATACGAATGTTTATTAAATATGTTTATGAAAATATTTTCAGTTTAAGAATGTGTGTATGATGTGAGTTAAGCCGATTTTTATAGGACTTTCCGATAGAGAAAGTTATGGAGAAACTTATACTCTCAAAAATTGTGAATGCCGTGCGCACCTATCTGCCGCCAGCCTGATAGATGATGAAAAAACTACGCATTTTTATATTAAATATGTCAATTTTTGCGAGCTTAATTCAAAAAGATGTAGATAGCCATACTAAAATAACCAACAAATTGTTCCTTAATAAACCTATAAAAAATTGCACAAAAAAGAAGTGGGTAAAGCTGCATGTCCCCACTAGTATGGAAATAAAAACAGGACGTAAACATTGAGACAAGAATAGCGATTAAAATATTTTATCATTAATTTTATAATCATTATTTTAAAAAGGAAACATTCTTCTTCCATTAAAACTTGGAAAACAATAATTATGCTATTTACACGTAATACAATTTTTATAATTGAATTGAAATTAAGCTTCAAAGTTGTTCATGTCAAAACTTTTTGATGGATCCATTCCGTTGAATACATTAAACGGGATACGTTCAACGGGATACATTCAACGAGATGGATCCCGCAAATTGTCGAAATGGAAACAAAATCTGAGCAAAGTTAACAATGAATAATTAAAAAGTTTGTATAAATTACAACAATTATTTTGATATCGTTGTTTCGTGTTGAGATGATGGAATATTTGACGGTGAGTGACATTTTGATTGTTCTATAAAAATATATAATTTTTATTTTGAAATGATTTAATATGTATATTTCTTCCACGCCACAATGGATTCCTATTTGCTTGTATAATAAATAAATTAATTCTTACTTTAAAAAGATTGATATGAGATTGATAGATACTTAATTCAAATTACAATAGTTATAAGACAGACTAATGTAACTATTTATCTTTGCAGTTGTTTATAATCTTAATGGGAACGGAGTGTCGTAACACTCCCAGGTTTCCTGTGCTTACCTCATTTAGTAGGTGCGGGACGTAGTGTGATGCTAAAAAAATATTGAAGACGACAGAGAAAATAACCACACCAAGAAAAAAAAACGTAATATGTTTTGAATATGAGCCGAGTTTTTTTTTAAATCGTTTCTCATCTAGCGGGAATAGGACTTGTAACAACTATTGTTGTAATAATAGCATCACTGTGTCACACGGGTCATTGTTTTATCATTGTAATTTTATTTACATAATAAATTTAAACATTAAAAAGCAGTAATTATTTTATAGCTAGTAGTATTCGGGTGCAAGCACTTAATTTCACTTTAATAACTCTCTTATCTTAATTACCTTAGTCATTTAGGTCCTTTAGATAACCCACGTAAGGTTAGTACGGCAATAAACATTTTGATTAAATTATTCAATAAATTAAATAAATCAAAATCTACAAGTAAAATAACATTTTTGTAAAATTAGATTCTAGTAATAAACGCTAAACGCTAATAAAAGCCAAATATTTAATTTATTCACAATAATTTTATTTTATAGAAATATTGAGCCTATCTTGGTGCATTCGATTCCCACTCAAGGTAATAAATGGAAAACGAAGTGTCTTGACACTAACTTGCCTCTACTTAGCTTTCAATATAAGGGACAGAGCATAAAGCTAAATAAATATATGTATACATATATTTTATTTTAAATTTGCTAAAGCAATTCAACAGGAGAATGTCTTGAATAATAATAGAAAATCTTAAATGATATATTAAGTCTGGTTCTTTTTAGGGCAAGTATAACAAATTACTTTGTTATATGTATCTTGACATAGGTTTTTTGGCACGCTTACAGTGCGAAGGCCATAAAAAACTCTGATAAGCTCGAATGACCCAACTGTACTAAATTAGGACTAAATTACCATCAATAATGAAAAAGAATATGAAATGCCTATTTGTTTTTATCTTTATTTTTCCATTTACGGGCCTGTCTTGTTACGACAGTTTTCTAACATTATATTATAACAGCTTATATAATATTTAAAGTTTTTTAATTCGGAAAGTGAAGCCTTCAAAAAAGAAACGTTCTTTCCATGATTTGTATTTACTTTAAAATGTGCTATTTATGAGACCGTCACAGCAGCACTGACTGGAAACACGAGGGTTGTGGGTTCTATTCCCACTCGGGGTATTTAAAATTATTTGAATTTCTTCGCTCTGATTACCGCCACTCAAGTTTATAGACAATAGATCTTTACACAGCTCATATTATTCATCAAATGAGCATTAAATGTACTTACACGGTTCTCTTATTCTTCTCTCCGGTAAGCTCGAACCCTTAGATACAAAATTGGAACCTATAGCCACCGCTTATAAAAACGGCCTACTTTACTAGACAGAACGAGTTTCTTCCAAATTAATTCACATTTCAACAAAGTTTCAATCAATTCGTTAATGCGTTGAAACGGGTTCCCTTTTGGGCAGATCATTAATCGTGTACCTACCGTACAAACAATGACATTTATCAAGTACTAATTGACAGAGGGAAGTAGGTCGAATGGTGATTGTATACTGGAATGTATATATTGTAGTGTTTATTGCGAGTCTGACTGTTAGGTTTTAGGATTTGGTTTTGTTTTTTTCTAGGATTTTGCTTAGAAATTAAGATGTCGTGGAGAAATGGTAAAAGGTATGTATGAAGGGTATACATGAATGTTGTGCATTCGATTCCCTTCGTAATGCATTATTTTCATTTCTTTACTCTGTGCGGAATTGTGCTAATTGTGCGGAAAGTGGGTAAGTATTGAAGGTTAAAAATATATATATATATATAAAAGAATACGAATGTTAATATCAAGATAAGCGGAATTTAGTAGTAAGTTAGTCTGTTTTCTAGATATCGCCATTTTATTAGAATCAATGCGTGTTAGGAACAAAACAAAAGGTTGAATGCACATTAATATTAAGTAGGTACATATTTAGAAATAAGCTTCGTTTTCATTTTACAATTCATATATTTACGACAGCGGGATGAAAATATAAAAGCATAATATATTTTACAAAAACCACTTGTTGAGCTTTCGCGCCTCGTCTCAACAGAAATACATAAAAGCTTTATATTATTTGTAAATTTAAAAATGCTTTTACACTAATTGTCGACCGCAATTTTATTTGCGATGTGAAATGAAATTATCCGTCTTTTCCCATTTTCGTTGGAATTAAAAATAATAATATTCTTTTTTTTCACGCTTCACGCTCTATGCCGCGCATGGCAGGGTAGGGAGAGAATTCTGGAGCCACTGTGTGGTGAGTGGCGGAACTAAACGCCGCGCCACATTAATATTCTGTTACAAAATAAAATATTTTTTCTAATAGATTGGATAGAGAAAATTGCAATCAAGGTTACATTCTATAATATTTTAAACTAAGCTTGAGGCCGTTGAGGTTCGATTTCACTGGTGAATGAATTATTTTCTGTTCCACTTCCTGGGATGAAGACTTAACACTGCAGCTGTAAGTTCCTCCACTCAACCCTCCACTCCTAAAATTAAGCGATGTTGGAGCGCGAAGCGAAGTGTTGTTACACTGGTTTCCCTCTGCAAATACAGCATGAGCTATAATAAAAAAGAAAAGTTACTTACCGTATTTACAGAAACTAAGTAATGAGGTCAAAATGTACTCTTATAAATGATAAAAAGCATTCATTTCATATAACACTTTGAGTATGAAAGCTTCGTGTTTGAACGTTGTTAAATACGGCTTATACACTACTGCTACAGTATAGCAGTAAAGAGGTACAGTTAATAATCCTTAAACACGAAGTAATAACTATTATTTAATACAAATCTTATTTATAATCATTAAAGAAGTTCACGAAAGGCCAAAGGAAGGTATTGGAATAACTTTGTCTGCGGGTATGCCACGTAATCGGAAAATTAATTTAGAACAAGATAAATTATGCTGATGGCATTTAATTAATTTCTGTGAACGTAGTGTCAAGGCATTTAGTTCTCTGGAGGCATTGTGTGTTGAGTGGCGGACCTTACCGTAGCGCTTTGCCTGGTTACCAGAGCTACAAAATAAGTCTCATCGTAAAACAACATGATACAATATGTATATATTCTTTATTTAGAAATCCTTTATTATTATTTTTTCCTCGTCTAGTTATTCTATGAAACGATAATAGTTTTCTTATATTATACGAGTAATATAATATTTTTTATAATAAAATATTTAAAGGTCAAAAGTGTTGGATATTATGAAGCTATTCTTAACGGGCGGAAGACCTTATATGCTTTTAAATGAAAGTTCCGGGATATTACAGTTTAGGTTTCGTTTTAATTATAAACATCAACCGATGGGCTATTTCTGGAAATATATACGGGGCTATTTTAAATGAAATAAGTTTTTTAGCTAGTGTAGAGGTTAGAGTTGATATGTGCATTTTTGAGTCTTATTTTTTTGTTGACTCGTAAATTAGAGTCCAGATTTGTATAGTTATTTATTAATTTTAAATTAGAGTTCATAGTAACACAGTGTTTTAGACCAGCAACGTATTGGTGGTTCTTCCGATCCTGCCAATGTGTATGGGCAGCGGTTATCACTTGATAACAAGTCACCCGCTTATTAGATAAGAGAAAAAAAACTTGCAGATAATGGCAAAATAAAAATCCCCACTCAAACTCGAGGATATGGAATATTTTTATTTCGTCGCTCTGCTTCGTCGCACCAGTGTGGGAACCGGAGCGGTTCCTGCAGCTGTATTCAGTAAAGACCAAGATTTCTTATTTAGAACTAAATGTATAATCCTAGGATCTAGGATTATTCTACGTATGCAGTTTAGCTTTCATCAGATCAAGAAATCGTTCCAAAAATACCGTCTATATAACGCGACCTTAAACAGTTTGGTTAAATAAATTCGTGGCGTAGCAGATGTATGTAATATACAAATATTTGCGCAATTTGATTTGTGTTGTGATGTTAAACATCTGCGTAAATTATTTTGGTAAATGAGTAAAGTTGAAGTTTTATAGTAAAAATATTTTTTTATATATTTCAATTTAATGCTAGTCTTGGCCTTGGGAAAAGCAAATTATGAAAGCTAACAATTATGAATAAATTTTCAATTTTAATTTTAAGTTTATAGGTTTAAGATGTATCAGTTATATACGTAAGCCTGTAAGTTCGATTCGGGAAAACTTTGGGAGAAATGAAACATTTTTTATTACTAATTCTGGTAACAAAACAAAGCGCGGCGTTGAATTCTGTCACACCATTCAATGTCTTGATAATTGAGTGAAAAGTGGAGAACGGACTGCCTTAACACTAGGTGCCCTCTGCCAAAACATACTATATGAGGAATCCATGGTATAATTACAAAGTAATACATAGTTATTTAAATGAAGCGTAGCAATGTATACTTACATCTTTTTTATAAGCAGTATAAAATTTTTGAAAAAATATTAAAACCACTTTCTCGGTGAATGCCTCGGAGATTTTAAAACTTTTGAAAAGTCTATGTTGCGGTTTTAATAAAATATTTATGTAATCATTTAGAATAACTAAAATTTCACCAAAAGAAAATTAGAAAAGTTTCTCATTGGTTATTTATATATAGTTTTGAAAGTGCTAATAAATTCTTGAAGGCAACATTTATATTGATTCTGTATCCTATATAAAAGAGAAATATAGGGCGAAGACATTCTTTTGTCAGTTTTTGGGACATTGCGTGTTGAGTCGCGAAACGTAATATAAATAACCCATTTCCCGAGTGAGAATAGAACCTACAACCTTTGCGTTCACAGCCCCACTGAGCCACTACCGCCTTATCCTTTTATTCTCTCAAATATTTTTTCCCAACGGTCCAAAAAGTTGACTTGGGCTTAATTAATGTAACGTTATGTTTTAACTTCACAAAGCTACTTATTTAAGCCGAAGTAAACAAGTAAGTAAATTAAACCGGAAAGTTGAATTTGAATGGTTTTGAAACGGAAATTATTATAATTTGTTTATTTCGTGCTCTACAGATGTATTGTTTTAGCGTGTGTTTTTATAGACATACAAATATTGTTTTTGTGTTTTTTTTTCACGTTTTATCCCGCATTATCACTGTAGGCTCAGTGAACCTATTGTCAAGACACTTTTTTAGCTCTTCTTCCGAATGCAAGGCATTACATGTACATATATACCGCTATATTTTTACAGGAAATTAAAAATATCAATATAGCTTCACACAAATAGCAGGGTAGGTACGGGGAACCATGTGTTATGACACTTCGTACTCCGTGCACCGCCGGTTTTTAACGCGCGGCGTTGAGTTAACTCATCACATTGCTTGTTGAGGTAACTCAACACCGCGTTTTGTCTTTTTGCCAGAGAAGAAATTGAAAATAATTCATTCTCCAAATAGAAATAGAACCCACAAATTTTACAGTTAGACAACACCTGCAACACCGTGCTCTAAAATTCCAAAATAAAAATTTTATCGTTTAATAGGCAGGGTAATGTATCAATAACCCCTACTTCCCCCTACAAATTGAGGAAAAACCTCAAAAATAATGAAAATGAACATTTTATTTACCGTCCCGTGATATAAAACAGTTCTTTATAACTGAAGAATGTTACGATCGTTTTTGTGTGCACCGTTTCTATTTTTACTTGACCATCAAAATAACGTGTTTAATTTATATGCATAAATCATGTTTACGTTTCTACGTGTTTTTCACAAAAATAGTTTTGATTTTGGGAAATGGTGGGAGGAGTTATAAAAATTTAACTTTTGTATAGCTTTGTAAGGCTCTGCCATTTTATTTTATTTTTAATTTTTTAGTATGGTCATATATAAATATTTTTCTACCTATTTCAATTAATAACACATTAAAATAGTAAGTGTGCCAATGCACAAATTATCTTTTTTTTTGTGAGTGATTTCTAAATTATAGTAAATTTAGTTCTAGTAATAGCTCCACACACAAAGATAATTTTCATCATTATCCTATAAAGAATGTTTTTTTACCTATACTATAACATTATAAAGATGAGAAACCGTTTTTGTAGCGGCGTTGCCGACGTGGCAGGCTGTGAGTTCGATTTCCACTAGTGGAAAAGATTGAGTTTCTCCATTCAACACGGAATGCCTTGAGAATTCGGAGGAAAGTGAGCAAAGGAAATGTTTTAATGGGGAACAGAGTGACTTAACATTAGGTTCCCAGGTTCCTGTGCGTCACGACTGACCTTCAATTAACCATGTAAATCTTATAAGAAATACTTTTAAAATAACCTTTTATAATAAAATAAAAGAAGTTAAAGGCCGGCACTATTAATACCGCTATTACTATAAATAAGGCAACGTCGTCTACAACACTTAAGAAATCTGTAAATAGAAAATCATTAAAGTACGGAACTCTACGTGCAGGTCAGAGTCGCACGTGACCAGTTTTGTTAACTTAGTGTGGGAAAAGGTATGCTATTAATAGTGAAAGTATAATATGTATTGAAAAGACGATTTTAATATAAACTTTTTTCGTTTAATAAAATAATAAATTTTTTGTTTTTGGTTGATCACTAATTATAATTAGTGTGTATAAATAACATAAGTATATCAGTAAATATATTGTGGTGCAGCAGCACACAGGCTGTCTGTAAACGGCGGTTGTGGGTTCGACACCCACTCGAACAAGTTTATAATATAATTTGTTCATTTTCTCCTCTCTGGTAGACAATGCGCGGCATTTAATTCCGCCACTCAAAACGTAGTGTCTCAAAAACTGTCCAGAAAGTGGGGAGCGGAGTATCGTAGCACTAGCTTTCCTGCATGCCCTAGTTATATACAGAAAAAACTCATTTATTCTTAAAAGTAGAATTTGTTTGTCAATTACAACTATTTTTTTTTTTTTTTTTTTATTTTATTTTACAGAAAACAACAGCATATTAATAACTACTTATAGAAAAAAAAAATTATACAAAAAAATACAGCCAATTATAGTTTTCTACTTATAAGTATTATCTAAGTACAATACAGAGCTACACATAATTTAAACATATTATTAGAAAAAAAAAAAGATACATATTTAAATATTTAAATAAAAAAAGAAATAACAAAATAAAACAATGCAAAGTTAAAAAGTAAAAGTAATAACATATACCAAAAATAATAAAAATAATAATAATAAGATAAAATGCCCCATTTGTGTGTGTGTTGTGTGTGTATCTATGCGTGTGTGTATGTATATGTGTGTGTATGTATGTGTATGTATAACTATACAAGCAATTATGTAGATTGAAACCGTTTAATTTGGTTTCTAAAAGAATCTGCAGATAAATGGAAGAGATCAATATGAGAATACTTTTTATTGTATAATAATGGTACCCGAGAGAAAAAAGAGTTAGCCGCGTATTTAGTATGTGATGTAGGTACATAAAATAGATTAGACTGGGCTATTCTAGTTCTTTTTATAGGTACGTTGATATTTAAACATGAAAGCAATTCGGGTGAATCAATGCTGCCTGACAGAAGGTTATAAATTATCATCAAGTCCAATAATTCACGACGATCACTTAGCGAAGTAATATGAAAGTGTTTACAACTTTCCTCATAGGTCCCAAAATTCCTATATATTTTAAAGTTCAGGTGCTTAATAAACTTTACTTGTATAGCTTCAATAGCATTTATATATTAATTTTAATTTACTATCGGCCAGCATATTTTATTATGTTTATTTAAAATCATTAAAGTTTTTCTATTTGATTATGTTTATTTAAATTTTAAAAGGACCATACATATTGAATCAAGAATCACATTTAGTATATGAATCAAATTAGTTTAAGAAAATATTTATATTGTCTCGCTTCTATACGTTTGATCCGTGACTGCGCAAACAATCGTAACTCGATCAACCTATATACATATCATCGAGTACATATTGTATTGACACAAAATACGAAGCTTTTGTGTAATGTCGTTCCGAGGAAATGTATCTAAAAATAATAGAACATCTTATATATTTTTCTAAAAGTAGACAGAGAGAACGGAGGGGTAAGACACTCCGTTCGGCTCGCATACTATCTCCTATACTACCATCTTAAATTCAAGGGAAGCTCAACGTCAGGTTCCATCTCTCTACCTGCTATGCGATGTGATTTAATTAGACATGGTGCGGTGTCGACAGTGGCGTAACTAGGTGTATGGGAAATAGGTCTTTGTCCACGGCCTCGTAATTAAGGGGCCTCGTTAGGGCTTTTTTAAAAACGTATAACATACTGGCCATATTCGTCATAGCAATGCTCAATGGAAGCAGATTCACCAGAAAAAAATGATTATAAATCGTTACTAAATCAAAAAACGGAAGAACATTCCTTGTGTAAAAAAATAAATCTTTTAATAAGATAGATTTATAGGATAGATCTTTATTAGGGGTAAAATGAGAAAATAATATATAACATCTAAAATATCCAAAAGGCACAAGGGTGTGACTGTAACGCGACGGTTGTGGGGCCGATCCTCACTCGAGGAAATGAATTATTATTTATCAATATTTTCATTTCTTCTCTCTGGCACTAAGGCCCGCCATTGAGTTCCGCCACTCAAAACGCAGTGAATCGAAAAATTTAGCAGAATATGGGGAACGGAGTGTCTTAACACTAGGTTCCCTTTACCTACCCTTCTATATGTGGGGTACATCGTGAACCTGATTTTATATAAAGAATATTTTTGCTAAAACTACTGAATGAAGAGATCATCGCAGACGCTTGAGCAAAGTAAGGACGGGTCACTACTACTTTATATGATTTACGGACTCGGCGGGGAGGGATCAATATGAACCAGAGGGCAAGAAAATATTTCCTCTTTCTATAGTATCTTTAGAACATTGTCTTTGGATATTTATGTATTTGTATATATAAATACTAGTGGCCCCGGACGCGGCTACGCCCGCGAAAATATAAGCCTAAATAATTAAAATAAGTTAAAAAATAATAATAAGTGGAGATTTATTATTAGAAAAAATTTCTGAGTAGCCGAAATGAACAAACAAAAGAAGTAAAAGTAACTAAAGGAAATTCTTAATATTAGAAAAAGTACCTAAAATTTTCACCTAAAGTGCGCGCGTACTAAACATTTTTCTATATTAAATAATTATTAATTTTTGCGAATAATATTAAATAAGATCCCAAATGATTAAAATTACGATATTTTAAGTGTATAACATCGGTATAGATAACCGAACTGAGATTAATTATAAGCAGCAAATAATTACATAAAAAATAATAGTAATTCGAAAATATATAACAATTTACAAAATTATCAAAGTCATCTGCCCGTTCGCGTCGGTCATACTACACCACTCGTAGGCTAGGTCATTTGGAATCAGTGACATCTCCTTAATTATTTATTACAATGTTATACAGTAAACTATAATTTCCATCTAGATGAAATGCTATGTGACTATTATATTCATTTATTTTCATAAGGATGAATATCCAATTATAGAAATCATCTATTTTTTGTTAATGTATACAAATCTATATCGGCGCGCGCCATGTATGCATTAAGCAAACTCATTTTGGGTGACGTTTTCTTAAAACAACAAACTTTGCAAGCCGTTAGCCGCTTAGCAACGCGTAGCGACGATTGTTATTAACATGGCGGAATAAATTGTTTGTCAAATTAATTATTTTAATATATTGGTATATATCGAAAATATTACAAATATGAGAAAAAAAAAGGATCCTATGTTCATCCCGGGACCCTCAAGTATCTCTATATGAGTATCTTAACACAATTAAATCAGCGGTTTGGCCCTGATTGCGTAAAAGACAGACAGACAGACAGACAGACAGAGTTACTTTCGAATTTATAATATAGGTATGGATTTGTTTCTTATTATATTTCTTCTATAACTTCCTGAGTGGTGCAGCATAAACGCCGCATTTTTTTACGGGGAAACTAAAATAATAACAAATATAATATTAAGGGGCCTGGCACAGGGGCACAAGCTTGCGAAAATAAACCCGACGGTTATGGGTTCGATTTCCACTCGGGCAAATGAAATATTTAATATTTAATTTTCTTTGCGCTTCTAAGCCATTCAACACACGATATCATGAAAATATGGCGATGCGTGGCAAACGGAGTTTTTTAACACTACCCTTTCACCCTACACTACCCTTCCCTTTGCCAACCCTGCTATGTGGAAAAACCTTTTTTATATGTCTTTTCCTAAATTGGAGTCGAACCCGCAACCATCATTTACTATCAAATGTAGTCCCACTGCGCTATAACGGCTTCTTATAAATTGGCCGCATTTATTTGTCTCAAAGGCCCCGTCACGGCGCGGCGGAGTTGGTGAAATTAACCAGCAGTCTGTCAAACACAAGTTGTAATTAAGAACTTTGGAATCCAGTTAAAGCTAGCGTTTGAAACTGAAATTTTAATATTTTCGTGCTTCACGGATCAGTATTTTAGACACTAAAAGGATTTGAGGTTTGTTGTCATATTTCTGGGGTTTTGGTGACTAAGTATCTAATATTTTTCATTTTGTAATTATATTGGAGACATCATATTCTATATGATAATAGATACCCGCGTAATAGAAGTGTTAACGTTTTTTTAAGGAGAGATTTTCTCCATCGTGGTGCAGTGGAGAGCGTACTGTAATTGTAATGGTTGAATCCGTCAATGCACATCATTCAATTAAATTTGTTTCGTAGTTTCATGATTTCCGTCTCGTGTTCGTATAGAAAGAGGAGAACACAGTATAAACAAGTATAGTAGAAAGAATTGTGAAGCTGAATAAGACATTATAAAAAAACTTAAAAGAAATGGATAATTTAATATTTTAGAAGAATTTTTAACGTAGTGGGACTCGAACCCGCGCTTCCTAGGGACCGTGGTCAGACCGCTTGGACGGCAGTGTTGTGAAAATCGAAACTTTACCAGTACGTACAACCCTATTATATTCCAATATCATTACCGTTTCAACTCCTTCGCACAAGCAGATTATACTTCAACGAAGGACACCCAATTGTTCATTTATGTTTAATTTGTAAAGGACAAAGTAAAATGGACTCTATTTGTTTGGATTAGAGATTAATTTGATTTATTTACCCACCATCCGATTACCGTCAAAGGACTAAGTTAGGGATGTCAGAATTAATTAATTAATTTTTGTTTTTATTGTGTATTCAATAAGGCTTTGTTATTTGTTTTAAAGTATACTAGTAATGTGCTTGCGGCTTCGCCCGTTTGAACTACACAATTATTTATTCACTAATCGTCTAATAACAATATCATTTCATTTTCCATTCCATATCTATCCATAGATATAGAACAAATATCTATCCATAGATATAGAATGCTAAAAGAAGATTGTTAGATTAGAATAGCGAAAACTGTATTTGAATTGGTGTGTACAATGGTACAGATAAACACTTAAAATAATTCATTCATATGAGTGAGAATCAGACCCTCGAGAAGAGTCAGGTTTTAACAATAGATGTTTAATTGGATATTTAAGGTTTTAACGAAATGTGCACTTTGATTGCCTCAGTCTCGCTAGCTCAGCTCGTTAAATTTAAAGTAAGTTTTATTTTCCTTTTTTCTTTTACCAAGACTAATTATTCTGTGCTCGGCTATTTCGATCAATGTGTTTTTTTCGTTCTTTTCTATATATAAGCATATAAGGATTAGCTTTCATCTTTAAGCGCAACTCTACATTCTCTAATAGTATGACATCCCAGGATTCCCAGACATTAGCATTAAAAAATAGTCTATAAAATATCACGAGAGTTTATATTTGTAATAATAAAAATGTATAACGGATGTATAATGGATCAACCCACCTGTACTAAAGACATTTTACTAAAATACCCTTTTCCAGAAATGGACGTAACCTATTTCCCACGATAATGCCGATTAAAATCTTTATCATGTATTTTAGTGAATAATATATTATTTTGATCTAAGAAGGTTCCCTTCTATCTTGGAATAATTAATATTGAAATGTTCACTATCCAATATTCTTCATAGATATATTAGTTATATCGTCTATTGATATGGGTCTTTAAATAAACTATTTAGTCTCTTATGGATGTCTGGCGGCAAGCCTAGGTTGGAGTTCAGCAGCGGACGCCCTTGCTCCTGATGGCATCCCCTCAAGCAGCCATGTAGTGTTTGCAATTTCTCAAGCACAGAGTACTCTCCTTCCTCCTTAATAGGTGTTGCCACTAAATGTGTAAATAAAGGCCACTAGGGCTAACAGGATTAACCTCGAAATTAATAGTATTAGTACAAGTTCGAAATAAAAAATGTTTTCCAATTATTTTTTTATCTGGCTATGTTTTATTAGGCAGAGGGAACCTAGAACCTAGTGTTAAGACACTTTGTTCCCATTGAGATACTTCTGTTTCCCTCTTTTCGCCGAATTCTCGAGGCATTGCGTGTTAAGTGGCGGAACTACGTCGCGCTCTGCCTCATTACAAGATATCAGCTACTACTTGTTTCTACAAATAAATAATTATTCCTTTTCTTTTCAGGTTATTTAAATCGTTAGGCTGCGCGATATAAATTGGTAAGTTCCGTTATTTAATTATGTGTTTTTTGTGTTTATTTCAAACGTTTTAAATTCATTTGCTACAGTAACAAAAAACTGTATAGTCAAATAAAAGAAAACATTTAAAAATTGCCATTATGACAACAAATACTATAAAACAGTAATAAAGTTAATATTTCAGAGGCTTCCATACCAAAAACACGTAATTTTTTTTGCCGTTTCTATACCATTAATACGGAACCCTTCGTGCGTGATTACGACTCGTACTAGGCTTTTTTGTTTTATAATACAAGTTTTTATTAACGATATTATTAAAAAAAAACTATAAGAATTCATTAGTAAGGGAAAAAGTCTTTTGTTCCTAAAACAATGTGTTGATACTCCAGCAAGGTCACGTACAAAGCATCAGGGCTCCCCCGAGGTTATGTCATATGAAAAGGTTGATGACAGAGGTTGAAGGCAAAAAATATGTCGTGACCGATTTACTTAAGGACAGTATTTTTTTTAGCTCCACGCTGTATCCTGAACGAAGAAAAGTAGGATGAGGAAATCTGTCAAGACACTCCGTTCTCCATAGGACATTTCTATTTTCCACTTTCCGCCAGAATCTGGAGGTATAGCATGTTGAGCGGCGGAACTTAACGCCGCGTTTTTCCTTGTTACCAGAGCGAGAAAATGAGAATATTAAATATTTAATTTCCTTAAATGTTAATTGAACCCATAATCATCACGTTTATAGTCGCACTCTTTTGTCCCTGAACCACGACGGACCTACGCATAAATGACTAAAATGGAATAGGTGGTCATTTTTCATAATTTTTTAATTTCATAACATTATTTATAATAATAATATTACTAATTTATTACTGACATTTCTTACATGTTTACGAGTTAAAATTATATTATTTACAACTTGGTGTATAGAGCGTAAGATTTAAAAGCTTTCGTTGAGCTTTTCTCAGAACCATGAGCTTATATCTTTTTATTTGAACCTGTAAGTTGTTGTTTCAAATACTTTAATCAGATTTTCAAATCTGCTGTTTATATCAGGTTTGTAAAATTGAGGTCGTCGTAGCGCAGAGCACAAGGGTCTGATTGAAACGTGAAGGTTGTTGGTTCGATCCCTATTCGAAGAAATGGATTGTTATTTATTAATACTTTCATTATTTTGCTCTGGCATCAAGCTGTTCAGTTCGACGTTTAGTTCCACCATTCAACTCGCAATGCCTTAAGAAATTCGGCGCAAAGTGAGGAACGAAAGCGAAGTGTTTAATATTTTCATTTCTTCGCTCTTGCAACGAGGCAACACGCAGCATCGAATTCCCATGTGTGTGAAGTTCCCATGAAGTGGGGAACATAATGGGGAATACACTCTATATTACATGGGTTCACAGGTTCCCTCTGCCTACCCTGCTAAGGGCAGGATACAGAAACCCATACAAAGAATCATACTTTGAACCTAAAACAAAAATATCTAGACAAAGTCACGAAAAAATGCTAGTCACTAGTAATTCATAACACAGATATTTCAGTAGTTTTATATTCATAACAGTGTTATGAATATAAAACTACTGAAATATCTAAAACTACAAAGCATTTTAAAATTAACGAGACGACGCGGACGGCTAAATCGAGTTTTGTTTCTATAATAAAAGCCGAATAATTCATATAAACACAGTTGGATGATGTTAGTACTAGTTTAATACTAGTTGGTGCCTGCAACTTCGTTCGATGGGACTTTATGAGTAGCATTTAACATATAATCTCTTAGACTTAAAGATCTGGAACATCATACATTCCAGATCTTTAATAAAGGCAATTTTGATAAGAAGCAATTTATTTATCTCTTAAAATAAAGGGCGTGAGTTCCGCTACTCAATATGCAATATCTCATACAAAATGAATTCGAACACCCGAAAATCATGATTGATGTTCACGTGTCGGAGAATTGTAATCGTTGTCGTTTTATCATGTTTGTGGTAATAAGGTATTTTTGATTTCATTTAATTTGAAAGCGTCGACATATCATAATATTTCAACGCTATCAATTCAGTTGATTGAACTGTATGTAGGTATCATTTTCCCATATATTTCTTTAATGTGTGGAACATAGAAACTGAAATGCTACACAAGAGGTGGGAGTAAATAAAAATTATATCAATTTGCAAAAATGTTTGTCATTTGACAGAGGAAATTGACGCCATTGATATGGAATTGGGAATTGGGTTAAGGTTAGTGTGTTTTCACCCGTCGTCAGTTTAAGTTGCCCGCATATTAAAAAATATTTTCTTTGTTTATAACTTCATCATTGCGTACCAGAAGCATATAGCGAAGTAAGCAGAGCAAACCTAGTGTTAAGACACTCCGTTTTCCACGTATCGTCTAAATGTCAAGACTGCTATTAGATGTGATAGATGGATCATCCACACGATTGATTTAAACACATGGTTTTTATTTTTCGCATAATAGTATAAAAAGAGAAACCTAACGTTACGACATTTCGTTTCCACTTTAGCCATTTCTGTCTAGTCTCAAATTTGAATGGCGTACCTCAACGCTGCGATATTTAAGAGTGTCCTCCTATGGGAATTTAGTCCACAATCACCACGTTTTCAGTGACTGTGCCACGAACGCCTATAGAATGTCTCATTTCAGATTTTTCGTACAAATTTCAAAAAATAAAGACTTTATTTGAATTTAAACGTTTTAATATGCAAGTAGATTGCTTGTATTCAGCCTTGCATATTATTTAACTTGACTTTGACTTTTTAATATACTGTCATTCGTTTATTGATATTGTCATAAAAACATTATATTGGGTTATATTGCGACACAGGAATGAAGAATGGAATATTTAATATTTTCATTTTCTCGCTCTAGTAACGAGGCACAGCGCGGCGTTGAGTTCCGCCACTTATTATGTTAATCACTGTGTGTTCATAAATCCCACATTGATGTTTAATATTTCATAAATAATTTAAAATATCTATGATTGAAAAATAAAAATAGGAATATAACTAACAATTTTTTTTATCTATTTAAAATAAAAATTATTTACAGTGCGATATATACACCACACATATTTGAAGCCTCTTATAACAGTTTCAGTCATTTATATTTTTCCATCAAAATAGCTTCTTCGTTTTCGATAATGGTTAAATATTTTATAAGTAAACCTATTAGATAAGAGAACAAGGGAAAAATCTATATAGTTCCAACGGAATTTTACAAGAATCACACTGATGAACTGGGTTAATATACCTACCTAGTAGCACTGATAAGATAAGACGATTCTCAGAGATAAATGATGCATTTGCACAGCATCTTATTGTATAATATGTAAATATGCTCAAGTGTTGCCAAGGCCGTCGTGGTGCAGTGGGATAACGTCTTACTGTAAACGCGATGATTATGGGTTCTATCCTCATTTAGAGGAGTGATTTTATTAAAATTATCTTAATTATCCCGCCCGGATAGATAAAGAGCGACGTTAAGTTCCACCACTAGAAAACTCTAAAATTAGGCAGAACGTTACTGGACTTAGACATTAGATTTTTTCTCTGTATATAAGTTGGTCCATATAAATAAAATTAAAGTGTCTGTCTGTATTTTCAATATGTGTTTTTAAAAGTGCATATTGTTGTTTACATAATTGACGACACTAAAATACGAAGAAATAATTATTTTTTTTTTGACTGTGGTACGTTTACTGAGATAGAGGGGGTTATGGACTACTTTTTATCCCGGAATTACCGTGGGATCGGGAAATCCGTATTTATTGTACACGCGTACCTAACTAATCTGCGTAACCTAACGCCTTCCTAGATATAAATAAAAAGTAAAATATAGCCTACATACTTATATATACTTAATAATATATTCCTCATATACAATTGTTCGATTATTACTCATGACAATGTTTTCCCCTCGAAACGCCCTTTACAGTACAAAGCAGATATGAGGTAAACAAATTTTTCATAATAATGATACGGCTTTTCGTTTCGAACGCGGTATTTTAATTAACTTTATTAAAGAGAAAACGGTCGAGTATATTAAACACAGTCAAGCGAAATGATTAAGCCAGAACCTTTATAGTATGTAGCGAATGTGTTAACGAATATGCAAATTGTTATAAAAATAAAAATATGCAAGCTATTAATTTTATTACGTAAATTACGTATTTGACGTGGTCCAATTTTAGATAATAAAATGAAAAATGTCGTTTTTCCAGTGTATCCTAGGGTTAGAATACTCCGTCCTCATTCAACACTTCCGTTCGTACTTTCCACCGAATTTTCGAGGCATTATGTGTTGAGTGGCTGTCCTCAACGCCACGCTTTGCCTTGTTACCAGAATGAAGGAATGAAAATATTAAAATATTACATAGCGGAAGTTTTATTGTTTAGATTTACTTGTGTTCAGCAACATTACCCAAATTTTTATTCGGGGGAACTTCCCACTCGGGGGAATGAAATATTTTTATTAGTAGTATCTAGTAGTTACTTTCGAATTGTGGCGCCTTTCGTCTCGAAAATTGCGCGAAAAATATCCTAATGCTAGTTTCCACATAAAAAAAGAAAACCATATAAATATTTGAATCTGTTATCCCTGCACAGACAACTTTTCATTGCGCTACAAGTGTCATATGAAATTTTAAAATTAATAGTTGCAATCTAACACTAACCTTATCTGTTACGTAAAACAAATTTCATCTCGAAAGTTATTTGATTTTCAGCATCAAACGGAATGGTATCGTGAATTTCATTTGAGTGATTGTTCTATTGTCAATATTGAGAACAATATTGTGCATGACTTGGCGCAGTAGATATTAGGTATAGACTACATATTGGTAGCAACTCTGATTCCTGATTTAGTACAAATTACCGTCGCGGCGTTGGACAGCATCAGTGTAACGGTTGTGGGTTCGATTTCCGCTCGAGGGAATAATTATATTAATTTTTCATTATCTCGCTCTAGTAGAGAACGTCCGGCTTTGGGTTCCCTCATGACTTTATTTTTTTTTGTTTGATTGACTCTTCCGCTTCATTCTATTAATATAGATTTATATTATTTATAATTGATTCCATTATAAAACAGAAGTACATATTTTAAATTTATTTTTGTGTGTTTATTCTCCTAAAAAAGATTGTTTTTTTTTTCTTTTTTTTCATTTACATTGTTATGCCGCATGTAACATGGTAGAGAACCTAGTCTTGTGATAATATTTTCCCCACTTTCCGCAAAAATCGAGACATTGTATGTTGAATGGCGGAACTCAACGCCCTGCTTTTACTATCGTACCAGAACGATGAAATGAAAATATTAATAAATAATCATTCGTTCCCACGAGTGGGTATCAAACCCACAACCGTCGCGTTACATTCACACGCTTTTGCCCCTGCGCCACTTTAGTCTCAATATAGTCTATTAACAGTATAGATATTGAAATTGTTTACAATTGTTCTATTATATCTAAGTTCATTATACGTTTACAGTATAGCAACAAACAATCGTTCGGCTTGTATATGTATTTAGTTTAGCTGTAGCAATAGATGTACAAGCTTTCAACACCCTATATAAACTTGCCCCATATAATTCTATCCGAGAGCCCAACTTATGGCCAGTGACGCGTGAGACCGACGGAAAACGTTTAACCCCGTATCGTTATAATATCCGGTGTGTGAAAATTTTATTTTTGGGGTTTCGAATGTGTATTTTTTAGTGATCCCCAAAGGAGATTGAAGATCGTGGTTATGATTTGTGATTCAGTTATCTTTCTTGTCTCTGTTTTTCAATCAGCCTGTCACTACGTTTTGTAAATAGAATCTATAAATTTTACGCGATTATGTTAATTCATAATCGGGAAGTGCCAGGTGGGAAAATATTGCAATACTACAATATGAGTATGGTATTTTAATAAAAAAAATGTTATATTTACTAAATTATTTTAAAAAAATAAGATTATATGAAAAATATAGGACATAAGTAGGTTTGAATATTGTAAGTAGGTTTTAATATTGTATGTTAATTTCACATGAATGTTGATTTATTCAAGAATTACAATACAATTTGTATACGGAATATGTATGTGGAATGCTTTATAGCGTTTTGTTGGAAGGGTGGGTGGGATTACATGAATTTTAGTGCAAAATAGAATTGGGTGCTATTATAATAAAGCTTATGTTATTACTGAGTAGATTAGTAGTACGACTTGGGTTCCTTCTAGAATAGTGTCTATATTCTCCGGTAACTCCTCTGGTGTTACACGGGGTCGACGGGGGCCTTGATTACTTAAGATAGCTTAGCTAAGCTTAGCTAAGCTTAGCTTTTAAAAAGCTTTTAAACATTGAAGATAAATTAAAATGGTATAATTAAACAAATATTCGATTATTCTAATTGCAATGTTAGATAAGTAAAATAACAAACTACTAAGAATACTAATGCTAGTTTTTTTCGCCTCACGTGAACCTGGAAGCTAGGTGTTCAGAAACTCCGTTCCCATTCTTCGCCTCCTTTCCTCATTTTCCGCCAAATCCTTGAGGCGCCGTGGTTTGCCTCGTTACTAAAGCGAGGAATGAAATTATTTTAATACTAGCTGACCAGGCGAACTTCGTACCGCCTAACAGTCATTCTTTATTTTTTGTTTTTAATACTTATTCTGCTATTCGAGACACTGGGGCGAGTATATAATAATAATAATACTTTATTGCAATAAAAAACTAAGAAACAATACAGTAACAATATTTACAAAAAGACAATAAAGAAGTGCAATGGCGGGCCTTATCACTAAAAGCGCTTTCCTACAGGCAACCATTTGAAAGAACTTATGATAAAAACACAACATACATACAAATATATATAAACATACATGCATACATACTATACATATTTTGCCAAAGTGATTGCAATTAAACAAATTAAACTACAAAAAAGTAAATACTACCCTAAATTACGTACTATTTTTATATGTAAAAGTTATGTAGGTACATTAGTTTTGTACTTTTTACACAATAATTGATTGTGTAAATAGAAAAACAGATAATAATTTTAAAATTAGATTACTTAGATTTAACCCTCCTTTAACACCCTGGCATTTCTTTTTCTAATATTTTCAACAGAAATTGCTCCTCTACAGCTTCATTATAGGAGTAGATTAACTAAAACACTTAACATTCAATTGTGTTAATCGTAAATATTATGTATTACTAAAGTATTGAGATGATTACTATTCTTTTCTGATGTAATTAATTTTTAACAAATAGTAATTAATAACGCAACAATATGTTTAAAATTCTGTTTCTATTTTCTCAAATATAAATTTCTTGATATATTTAAATACATGTTATGATAGAGTGTAGTGTTATCATACATTAATAATTATTTTTTTATCAGTAGTGAATCCAATCGAGAGGTTTCAAGCGTCATTCTTTAGCCAATAATTGCAGCGCGATTCAGAATCTATTGAGTCATCTATTAATGTAAAACTAATAAAACATACCGTTTTTATGTTAAACTAGTGGACCCGGACGCGGCTACGCCTGCTTCAACTATAAGAATATTTATTAAATATATTCATTAAATTATTTTCAATTTTCAATAGAATTAGTAAGAAAATATAAGTTTAATAATCAAAAAGAATAATAAGTAGATACACATTATTAGAAAAAAATATCTGAGTTATTGAAATTAACCAACAAAAGGATTAAAAGTAACTAAAGGATAGATATTCTTAATATTAGAAAAAGTTCTCTACGAAATAACTAAACATTTCTCTTTATTAAGCAGGATAATTTTAGCGGGCAATATCAAATAAAATAAGAAGAGAACCAAAGTGTAGATTAAATTAATTATAAACAGCAAATAATTACATATACATTTACAATAGTTCGAAAATGTATGAAAATTT